>WBZZ01004982.1:5000-15000 GCA_019918135.1 Paulinella micropora
ATAGGACAGACCATAATATGAATACATACACACAGACACACACACACACACAAATACACATGCCTGTGGCCACATCACCCAGCGAGAAAATATGCGGCCACAGTATTATTATTACTATTATTATTATTATTATTATTGGACACCGTGATAGCCCAGTGGTCAAGTTCTACCATCTGGGCCCTGTCGCCAGTTCGATTCCCGTCGGTGCCAACAGTATTTTCATTGAACATACCGGTCCGTCTGGAAGTGTTGGAACTGCCCGTGCGGGGTGTCATTAGAGCCTATCGTCAATTCTTCGTACTCCCCTCACGGGTGAGACGATGGAGGCGCATGTGCAGATTTGCATCAGCCATTGACAGAGAAGCACTATTATTATTATTATTATTATTATGATTATCATTATTATTCTGCCTTGCGGGGGTGTCAGTAGAGCCTATCGTCAAATCTTCGTACTCCCCTCGCGGGTGAGACGATGGAGGCACATGTGCAGAAATGCATTCGCCATTGACTGAGAAGAACTATTATCATTATTATTATTATTATTATTCAGCCCAATGGCCTCAAGGCGTTAAACTGTGACGCCAACTCATAACCCTTTGGTGGTAGATGCTGGGGAGGAGGGTCGTTGCGCGCGTAAAAGATCTTAAACTCCGCATATGCTGGTTGATAGCCCAGGACCCAGCAGACACCAGATTGTTATGGGTGGGGTTTCGAGGCAGCTCTAGCAACCGCGCTTGGTGTATGCACTTGCACATTCGGTGACGTCTTGCAAGAGGTTGCTGGGACTGCGGAATAACCTCGGCTTAGTGCAGTCTTGCCCTCAGGAGCTCCATCGGTGGCCCCGATCATCAGGCGAGAGACTGACACGGGGGGGTGGAGGACCTCGAACAAGGGTATTGGAGGCTTATGTCCGTTGAGGATATGCCATTAGCTGCATCAGTACGCCTCAGATATAGTAAATCTGCCTTGGAGTGTTGACTGTGACATATTTGAGGGAAATCCCGATGAAAAAACCTAGTCACACTTGCTAAACAGAGTTCCAGCCCAATGGCCTCAAGGCGTTAAACTGTGACGCCAACTCATAACCCTTTGGTGGTAGATGCTGGGGAGGAGGGTCGTTGCGCGCGTAAAAGATCTTAAACTCCGCATATGCTGGTTGATAGCCCAGGACCCAGCAGACACCAGATTGTTATGGGTGGGGTTTCGAGGCAGCTCTAGCAACCGCGCTTGGTGTATGCACTTGCACATTCGGTGACGTCTTGCAAGAGGTTGCTGGGACTGCGGAATAACCTCGGCTTAGTGCAGTCTTGCCCTCAGGAGCTCCATCGGTGGCCCCGATCATCAGGCGAGAGACTGACACGGGGGGGTGGAGGACCTCGAACAAGGGTATTGGAGGCTTATGTCCGTTGAGGATATGCCATTAGCTGCATCAGTACGCCTCAGATATAGTATTATTATTATTATTATTATTATTATGGACACCGTGATAGCCCAGTGGTCAAGTTCTACCATCTGGGCCCTGTCGCCAGTTCGATTCCCGTCGGTGCCACCAGTATTTTCATTGAACATACCGGTCCGTCTGGAAGTGTTGGAACTGCCCTTGCGGGGGTGTCATTAGAGCCTATCGTCAATTCTTCGTACTCCCCTCACGGGTGAGACGATGGAGGCGCATGTGCAGATTTGCATCAGCCATTGACAGAGAAGCACTATTATAATATCATTATTATTATTATTATTATTATTATTATTATTATTATTATTATTATTATATTATTATTATTATTATTATTATTTCTGGGCCCTGTCGCCAGTTCGATTCCCGTCGGTGCCACCAGTATTTTCATTGAACATACCGGTCCGTCTGGAAGTGTTGGAACTGCCCGTGCGGGGGTGTCATTAGAGCCTATCGTCAATTCTTCGTACTCCCCTCACGGGTGAGACGATGGAGGCGCATGTGCAGATTTGCATCAGCCATTGACAGAGAAGCATTATTATTATTATTATTATTATTATTATTATTATTATTATTATTATTATCATTATTAAAATCTGCCTTGGAGTGTTGACTGTGACATATTTGAGGGAAATCCCGATGAAAAAACCTAGTCACACTTGCTAAACAGAGTTCCAGCCCAATGGCCTCAAGGCGTTAAACTGTGACGCCAACTCATAACCCTTTGGTGGTAGATGCTGGGGAGGAGGGTCGTTGCGCGCGTAAAAGATCTTAAACTCCGCATATGCTGGTTGATAGCCCAGGACCCAGCAGACACCAGATTGTTATGGGTGGGGTTTCGAGGCAGCTCTAGCAACCGCGCTTGGTGTATGCACTTGCACATTCGGTGACGTCTTGCAAGAGGTTGCTGGGACTGCGGAATAACCTCGGCTTAGTGCAGTCTTGCCCTCAGGAGCTCCATCGGTGGCCCCGATCATCAGGCGAGAGACTGACACGGGGGGGTGGAGGACCTCGAACAAGGGTATTGGAGGCTTATGTCCGTTGAGGATATGCCTTAGCTGCATCAGTACGCCTCAGATATAGTAAATCTGCCTTGGAGTGTTGACTGTGACATATTTGAGGGAAATCCCGATGAAAAAACCTAGTCACACTTGCTAAACAGAGTTCCAGCCCAATGGCCTCAAGGCGTTAAACTGTGACGCCAACTCATAACCCTTTGGTGGTAGATGCTGGGGAGGAGGGTCGTTGCGCGCGTAAAAGATCTTAAACTCCGCATATGCTGGTTGATAGCCCAGGACCCAGCAGACACCAGATTGTTATGGGTGGGGTTTCGAGGCAGCTCTAGCAACCGCGCTTGGTGTATGCACTTGCACATTCGGTGACGTCTTGCAAGAGGTTGCTGGGACTGCGGAATAACCTCGGCTTAGTGCAGTCTTGCCCTCAGGAGCTCCATCGGTGGCCCCGATCATCAGGCGAGAGACTGACACGGGGGGGTGGAGGACCTCGAACAAGGGTATTGGAGGCTTATGTCCGTTGAGGATATGCCATTAGCTGCATCAGTACGCCTCAGATACAGTATTATCATTATTAGTATTATTGATCTAGGGGTGGTGACGGGTTTCGAGGCGTCCCAGACACTTACCGCAAAACGTCCTCATGCGCTGGCAGACCGCATGAAATGTCTGCTACCCCCCTTGAGTACCTCCATTCGACTTATACCCAGTCTTGTGGAACCCTCTCATAGGGAACATCAATCATTTGCAGTTGATTCCCTGCAAGGTATCCGACACGCCGGGCGGGTAGCTATTCAGGGATGGTTAGAGTCACTCTTCCCTCCCCAACATTCACTGTGTGACTTGGGTCGAGGGATGGAGGCGCATGGTCCTTGGACTCAGCCATGACAGATCAATACACTATTATTATTATTATTATTATTATTATTATGGACACCGTGATAGCCCAGTGGTCAAGTTCTACCATCTGAGCCCTGTCGCCAGTTCGATTCCCGTCGGTGCCACCAGTATTTTCATTGAACATACCGGTCTATTTCTGGACCAGTATTTTCATTGAACATACCGGCCCGTCTGGAAGTGTTGGAACTGCCCTTGCGGGGGTGTCATTAGAGCTTATCGTCAATTCTTCGTACTCCCCTCACGGGTGAGACGATGGAGGCGCATGTGCAGAAATGCATCAGCCATTGACAGAGAGGCACTATTATTATTATTATTATTATTATTTTGGACACCGTGATAGCCCAGTGGTCAAGTTCTACCATCTGGGCCCTGTCGCCAGTTCGATTCCCGTCGGTGCCACCAGTATTTTCATTGAACATACCGATCCGTCTGGACCAGTATTTTCATTGAACATACCGGCCCGTCTGGAAGTGTTGGAACTGCCCTTGCGGGGGTGTCATTAGAGCTTATCGTCAATTCTTCGTACTCCCCTCACGGGTGAGACGATGGAGGCGCATGTGCAGAAATGCATCAGCCATTGACAGAGAAGCACTATTATTATTATTATTATTATTATTATTATTATTATTATGGACACCGTGATAGCCCAGTGGTCAAGTTCTACCATCTGGGCCCTGTCGCCAGTTCGATTCCCGTCGGTGCCACCAGTATTTTCATTGAACATACCGGTCCGTCTGGAAGTGTTGGAACTGCCCTTGCGGGGGTGTCATTAGAGCCTATCGTCAATTCTTCGTACTCCCCTCACGGGTGAGACGATGGAGGCGCATGTGCAGATTTGCATCAGCCATTGACAGAGAAGCACTATTATTATTATTATTATTATTATTATTATTATTATCATCATCATTGGACACCGTGATAGCTCAGTGGTCAAGTTCTACCATCTGGGCCCTGTCGCCAGTTCGATTCCCGTCGGTGCCACCAGTATTTTCATTGAACATACCGGTCCGTCTGGAAGTGTTGGAACTGCCCTTGCGGGGGTGTCATTAGAGCCCATCGTCAATTCTTCGTACTCCCCTCACGGGTGAGACGATGGAGGCGCATGTGCAGATTTGCATCAGCCATTGACAGAGAAGCACTATTATGGACACCGTGATAGCCCAGTGGTCAAGTTCTACCATCTGGGCCCTGTCGCCAGTTCGATTCCCGTCGGTGCCACCAGTATTTTCATTGAACATACCGGTCCGTGTGGACCAGTATTTTCATTGAACATACCGGTCCGTCTGGAAGTGTTGGAACTGCCCTTGCGGGGGTGTCATTAGAGCCTATCGTCAATTCTTCGTACTCCCCTCACGGGTGAGACGATGGAGGCGCATGTGCAGAAATGCATCAGCCATTGACAGAGAAGCACTATTATTATTATTATTATTATTATTATTATTATTATTCTGGAGGGGTGCACAAGATGGCACTCCATGGGAAGAGGAGGTGGTTGGGCCTCTCCCCACGAAGGTGACCGCTTGGGGAGGGCGGTCACCGGGATATGCGCAACTCTCAACTGGGCATTTACTCGGTAGGGGTTCGGCCAGGCAGGTTGTGGGGTTGTCTGTTGGATTGTTGGTTGGCTCGTTTTTCTTGGCTGTTGGTTTGGGTCTGGTTTCCTGGTTAGCCCATTTTCGCCGAATTTCCTGCCGAGTAAATGCCTGGGGGCTTCCAGTTCCGGTTTGGTGATCTTGTTGAGGTGAGCATTCGGAGGAAACAGTACCGAGATGGGTTGAAGATTGAGCCGAGATGGGGCTGAGTTGACCTGTTCCAACTCGGCTCCATTTCGGCTTCATGTTAATCCTATCTTCATCCTATCTGGGTTTTGTCTTCTCCCTATCTTCGCTTCTTCGGGGTTGCCTAACTGGAACACATGATGAGCGCACGTTGGAGAGGGGCTTCAGTCGGTCCCAATGCCTTGCCAGTGCCTTGCTGCGTTGCCGTGCCTTGCCCCATGCATTCACACCCTCCACCGTTGCATTTCTAACTGAGCAGCTTCGGCTGGGATTACTATACTTGTCTGTAAGACCCTATAGGTACCGCTAGGTTCGCGCCTTCTATACCCACGTGGGGGAAGGAGTTTCAGCGGCACGCCGTCCGATCTGGCTCCACTCGGGGACACCCGTACCTCATGATGTGTATTGTTAGGAGCAGCTGAAAGTCCATAAGGCATGAGAGTAGAGGCGTTGGCGATGCGATGGAGAGTGTGTGTAGTGCGTGAGGCAGGTTCTGGCGACGCTGGGGGTGCTGGCGGGCGCCGAAGGGCACGAAGCGACGCGGCAGCGTCCAGTGACACCGGCGGAAATGCGTGTAGTGTGTGTTGCAGATACCGCCGATGCTATTTGCATGGACGGGCGCTTTCCTCGGCGTAAAGAGGCGCGGCGGTGATGGCCAGCGACATTGGCCGTCTACTAGTCGCTGGCCATCTACTACTCTCAATGGATTACAAATACGCGAAGCACGGAGCTACCACTGTGGCCCTTATGGGACAAGGTAGAATCGCCGAAGACCTGGACAATCCCCGTGGGAATGCCTCTTCGACGGGCTCTGGCCCGATGTCCCAGGATGGGAGGATGAGGGCTCGCGTATATGACGGAATTCCTGAACCACGTGGAGAGGCTATCTTAGCTGCGCCTCATCCTTCCTCCCCAAACCTGGCACACGGGTCGGCGCTTCAACATAAGGCGAGCGGCGCTATATGGCAGATGGCACCGCCGCCTCGACGGTACCGGCGGGTAGATCGGTACGACAAGGACGGGCGTAATCTGATTGTCTGGGGGCTCTCAGAACGCGCCAATCTACAGGAGATCGCCTCCAAAATGAGCGGTCTTGGTCTGGTGGTCCCGGTAATGGAGTGGCAAGGCCAGCGAATGTCTCGTCACCTGGAGCTGGTCTACGAGGACGATGACAGCAGGCAGACGGCGTTGCAGCAACTCAAACATCTTAAATTCTTCGGCAGAGGGGTCAATGTGGCCCTTGGGCGCAGGTTCAGGGACAGGGAACGTGTCCGAAGGCTTATTCGCATCCATCTGCGTGGGGAAGCGGCGGTCCGGAAGGAGGAAGCTGCGACGGGATATCGCGTCTTGCCTCTGCATGAAGAATGTGTCGATGATGTGCAGGTGGTGTCTTCGGAATTGGCTGCCGATGCACCTAAGTGTGTGTCTGAGTGTGCTGATGTGCATGTGGTGCCCCTGCATTCGGCGGCCAGTGCAGTGGGGGACCAACCTGCGCAAGCACCTGCAGAGGGGGGCAGCACGAGGTCGGAAGCCAAGCGCGGCCGTCGGGTCCGGAAACGAGCCAAGAAGCACCGCTCCAAGCAGTTCGATACCGGCTTCAAGCTAATCGTCGCGAGTCACAACTGGCAGGGTAAAACGGGATACGACAACGTAGGCACGGCGGAATGGGCATCATTCTACAAGCACGAGGGCTGGCTAGTCATCGGGGCTCAGGAGCACCGCATGGGCAAGAAGCAACTTTCCAAATGCAGCCTGGATGGATTCCGGATTTTTGGAAAACCTGCGGAGGTCAGCGAGAAAAATCGCTGCAAGGGTGGGGTTCTATTCGCGGTGGCTAATTTCCTTGGTCCGTATTGCAACCTGGTGTCAGCCCCCGTCGACCACCGGCAGCAAGTGTGGCTGCGTATCGCCTCGGGTGTTACCGGCGCTCAGGATATCTATGCGGGCAACGGCTACTTTCCCCAGGAAACGCAGGAAGAAGAGTCGTCAGAGGCGTATGCGGCCTGGCAGGCAGCTATAGCTTTTTTTGGAGCCAAAGGTCTTGTGGTCACGGTGGCGGATGCCAACGCGAAGCTCGGGCCGGCATGCAGCCGAAAAGAGGAGGGCATCGTCGGTCAGCACGGGGAGGTCGATGAAAAGGGAGCACCGGTACGTTCGGAGAACGGCAAGAGACTCGCGGCTGTCCTCGTCGCTACGGGCCTGCGAAATCTGAGCGGCTTCTCGTGCCCAGTGGAAGGGTCCTACTGGTGGTCCCGGCGTGAGCAGCGCGGCATGGGCACAGGCAAGCACCTCCTCGATTACATCTGCGCGTCGCCTGGCTTGGCATCTGGAGCAAAGTTCGGAGTATGCGAAGATGATCTTGATACGGACCACAAGGCAGTATGGGCCGAACTGACGTGGAGCGGCCAGCGCCGACCAAAGCGGGCTGCGAAACCTTACAGGTCCTTTCGTGTTGATAAGCTTATTGGTGCTGGTGTCTCGGGTAATGATCACGCTGCGAAGCAAGCGCTGGATTATCTACGCGACAAGTTCGATGACGTATTACAGCATTGCCTACAGAAGCTTGGAGTGCATCAGCTGCCTGAGCTTGACCTATCGGGTGGTGCCGACAGCCAACGGGTGGTAGATGACGTCACCGAGCGAGTGCGCAGTCCTTCCGAATGGCGGCGCACCGGGTCCTTGGCTCCAGATGTATACGACCCCGTTTCACCAACAATTGGTTCGACGGGGAGCTAAAGGAGCTCATTCAACAGCGCCGGGAGGCCTACGCAGCATACAGGAGGGATGAATCGAATGCGGAAGCCCGTCTGAATTGGCTACGGCTCCGCAAGCAAATTCGGAAGGCAACTCGGGCCAAGAAGTCCGCCTCCTTCAAGCAAGTGCAGGAAGAAGCGGTCAAATGTCAACGCGAGCAATCCTCAAAGCGCTTTTGGCTACTCGCGAAGCGGCTTGGCGGGGCACGCAGAACGAAGGTCTCCGCGCCGGTGCAAAGGGAGGATGGCTCACTGGCGTGTACGCTGCCGGAAAAGGTCGCTCGGTGGGAGGAATTTCGGAAAAAATTCGGTGAAGCCACGGGAAAATCCGGCAAGTGCGGCTGTTGTGGTGGAGTGCTGTGCAGAAGCAGGCTCGCTGGAGTGGGAGGAAGCCGAAGCTAAGCGGCAGTTCCACTGGAACGATCGCTTCAGAGATGAGGTGGCCCGGGCTATGAAGGAGCACGAAGTAGGTGAAGACACTTGCGAAGAGCTGGACAAGCCGTTCACACAAGAGGAGGTCCTTGCAAGGCAACGTGCCCTGAGTAACCACAAAGCTTGTGGCGACAAAGTGAAGAACGAGATGCTCAAGTATGGCGGCGCCTACATCAATGGCTACTTAACGCAGTACTTCAACTGGATTCGAGAAGCCGAGAGGACTCCAAAAGCTTGGGGCAAGGGAATCATCGTCAATATCCCCAAGGGTGGGGATCCTACGGATCCTGACAACTGGAGGGATATCTCGATTATTAGTTGCCTTGGTAAGCTGTATCTGTCCTTATTAGCTACTCGTCTAACGCTCTTCGTGGATGGCCCGGATAAGCTACGTCCAGAGCAGGGAGGCTTCCGCCCGGGGCGTCGCACTACGGATCAGGTCTTTACCCTTTGGCAGAGGTTGAAGGGGCGTCAGCAGCAGAAGCGGGAGTCGTATGTCCTGTTCGTCGATCTACGCAAGGCTTTCCCGTCTGTTTGGAGAGATGGCCTATTTGAGAGGCTCTGGAAGCTGGGTGTAAGGGGCAAGTTCTGGCGCACGCTACGCAGGTGCTACGAGCAGACTTCGTCGCAAGTGCTAGTTGATGGAGCACTCACCCCCGAAGTACTGGAGGGTGTAGGCGTCCAACAGGGGTCCCCTCTCTCTCCCACACTCTTCAACGTCTTTATGGATGAGCTGTGTGATCGGCTGGCGAGTGCCCTCAAGATCACGGATGTGAAGCGGCTGAACGACATCAAGGCACTTCTATACGCGGACGACGTGGCCCTCATCGCTCACAGTCGCACCGAGCTCCAGAAGATGGTCGATGTTGTGGCCAAGTTCGCGGAAGATTACCGGCTGGAAGTCAACTTGAAGCCCGGCAAGACGGAAATCATGCCCATTTACACGTCGAGCAAGGCGAAACGACCAACTATCAGGGAGCGAGGTGAGCCCGTGGTGTGGTTTCGCGGCCAGAAGCTTTGTGTCACCAGTCAGTACAAGTACCTGGGAGTGGTTATCACCGACGACCTGAAGTGGAAGGAGCAGGCCCTGCGGGCTACGCGTGTCACTGAAGTCGCCACCGCAGGTTGGTACTCGTTGTGGTGTGCAGGTGAGATACAAGCTAGGTATCGTCTCATGTGCTGGAATCAACTTGTGGGAGCCAAACTGAAGTACGCCTTCGATGTCTGGCGTGCCCCCGTATCGCAGCTCACCAAGCTGGAGGCAGCAATGCTGCGCCCCATGAGGATGATTCTCGGCATCAGCCCTAAGACAAGCAAGTGGATTACACTCTTTCTGGCGCGCTCTTTGAGTGCGGAGCGTTTGCGGCGGGCGGCGCAACTGAAGTTCTATGGGCGGCTGCGTGTTCTACCGGAGGAGCGATTTCCTGTCATCGCATCTCAAGTCAACCGACTGGACTGCGGAGGCCGAAGGCGCTATCAGCGACTCGATGGATCTACAACAAGGGCTTCAGGAGCTCCTAAATAGCTCAGAGAAGGACCTCGAGGGTTGGTGTTCGACTGTGGACAAGTGGGCCCTTCAGCAGGACGTCAAGATGGTGCAGCAACTGATGTGGGACAAGCGAGAGGCAGGCAGCGATCTTACTGATGGCCTGCGAGTCATCCTAAGACAAG
>WBZZ01004982.1:42500-72500 GCA_019918135.1 Paulinella micropora
ACACACACACAGACACACAACACACACACACAATCTCAACACACACACACACACACAACACACACACACACAATCTCAACACACACACACACTTCATCATCATCATTATCATCATCATCATCATAATCATCAAACACACATCAACATCACACACGCACACACACACACATATACATGCATGCATACATACATACATATATTATATATATATGTATGGAGGGGTGCACAGTATGGCACCCCACGGGAAGAGGTTGTTGGGCCTCTTCCCACTGGTTCCGAGGCTATGTTGTTGTTTTTTATAAGACATACACCACGTGGGGTCAAAGGGGTATATACATTCCGAGATCTAGGGGTGGTGACGGGTTTCGAGGTGTCCCAGACACTTACTGCCAAACGTCCTCATGCGCTGGCAGACCGCATGAAATGTCTGCTACCCCTGTGAGTACCTCCATGCGGGACCTACCCAGTTTTGTGGAGCTCTCACGCGGGGAAGATCAATCATTTGTAGTTGATTTCCTGCAAGGTACCCGACACTGTGCGGGTAGTAGGGACTTCCTTTTGGGGCTTTCTATGCAGGATGGTAGAGTCACTCTTCCCTCCCCAACATACTCACTGTAGTCGCTGTTGGGTCGAGGGATGGAGGCGCATGGCCCTCGGGCTCAGCCATGACAGACGCAGCACAGAAGTAATACGCGCACAGTTCTTTGTTTCTTCGTTGTTGTGTTTCCTTTAGGTCCTTCTGTGAAGACAGCCACAGCCTGCTCTCCGACATGCCCGCCAGGGACGGGCACCAACGGCCAAGGCGGTGCACCTTGCGACCTGGTACCATAACAGCTCCCTTAGAGATCCTTGGATGTGAGTGGGTGTTCATGTTTTGCAGGCGGCTATGAAAGACAGAGTCTGCGGTCCTTGTCCGTCGTACACTTACAACAACGGAACGTCCTTGCAGTGCCAAAGTAAGTTGCTCTGTGCGGATTCTGTGCCTGTCTATTGCCGCCTCATGTTCGGTGTGACAAGCGGCGTGTGAGAACACTGTTTGCAACTGTTTGTTTGGTCTTGTACAGAGAAACAATGCCCTGTCGGATCGGGACTGAACGGCTGCGGCAGCTGCAACTTCGACGCAGTGATTATCCCAGCGCCGCCGGTTCAAACGCTAAGGCTTGGTGACAGCGATATCCGGGATGACCCTACCTCCTTCGACCCAAGACTTTGCGCGAAATGTCAAATGGGCGCTTGGAACAACGGAACCTTCGCATATTGTCAACCATGTCGCGCCACCTGCCCTGCAGGGAGAGGCTACATATCCGTCAAAGATACTCAGGTCTGTCCTGTGGGCCAGGACTTCCAGTGCTACGGTTGCCAGCCCGGCCGCTTCAACGACGGGACCTTTCTGGAATGCCAAAGTCAGGCTCACACCACGCACACGCATGAAACGCGAAAATGATACGTGCGCGCTTGATTACAGCACTACTGAAGTTCTTGGTGTTTGTAGTAAAAGTATCATGCGACGTCCTCA
Source organism: Paulinella micropora (assembly GCA_019918135.1). NCBI lineage: Eukaryota > Cercozoa > Imbricatea > Euglyphida > Paulinellidae > Paulinella > Paulinella micropora. The sequence continues at coordinate 44,017 of WBZZ01004982.1, forward strand.
CCGTTATTGCTTGGCATGTATGTGTGTGTTGCAGTTTGCACCGCCGCTTGCGGTCCGGGCTTTGGCATTGACATTGAAATTGGCGGCGACAAATGCCAATCCTTTCGCGACACAAAGTGTGCGTTCGGATGCCAACTGCTTCCCCAGGTACAGGCAGGGTTGTGCTTGGGGTGAGATAGAAGCTTGCTGTGTTGGGGGGTTAAGATGTCCTTTCGGTTTCGTATTTTCTGTCGATCTGTAGGGCCCAAACGCAGAGATGATGAAGCGTATTGAAGCCAACCCTCCCCAGAAAGTCAAAGAGACGGAGTCTTTCTACTGGAATGACGGGACCTTTGCCTTCTGCCAAGGTATCAAGCTTGAACCTGTTATCGTCGTCTGTTTGTTTGCTTGCTTGTTTTTTCGTGCTCTTGCTGTCCGCATGGATTGTTTGGATGCCTCGATGCACCATTCGTGTAGCTCTGACTGTTCGTGGTGTCTTGCAGTGTGCAAGGAATGTCCTGCGGGGCGAGGCTCCAACGGACTCAACGGGACCTTTTGCACCAACGTCAATAACCGTGAATGTGGGCAATGCAAAGACGGATCCACCTACAACGATGGCACCACCATCGAGTGCAGGCGTAAGTCACCTGGGCACTTTGCTCCTGTGCAAGCTGTCCTGCTGGCCACAAAAACAAGACACACCTTCGCCGTCCTGCAAATTTTGCAAAATATCATACTTGCGAAAGTTGGCAAAATACCACATTGCATAATGTGTATGTTCGCAAAACTTGCAATGTACCATCTTGGTGCTTCTGCTTTATCTCCTGTGTGAAATCGTATTCATTTGCACGTGTGGTGGTACGCAGCATGCTCCACTGGTGGTTGCGGCATCCCCGGACGAGGCGAGATAAGAGCGTGCACCGTCAGAAGAGACCGCCAATGCGGCGCTTGCCCACCCTACTATTGGAACGACGGACATGTTCCTAAGTGCCTCCGTAAGTACTCGTGACCTGCAGCTACGTGTGTTGTGTTTTGCCAAGCGTCATATTCTTGTGTCCGATTGTTTTTCTTCTCAGCTTGCATCGAATACTGCCCGGCTGGCTACGGCTTGGAAGTCGCATGTACGTCTACTCACAATGGCTATTGCGCTCCATGCCCAGTTGGTACGTGCCACACATGTTTTGAGTGCTGTGCTGTCTAAGACTCTACTGTTCTGCGGCATCGTCAACTGCTCTAATGCCTGCTTTGTTGATGTAGGGACCTGGAATGACGGATACTTCTTGTTTTGCAAAGGTGGGTGTCGAGATTTCGAACATGTGCACATTTATCTTGTTACTCATGCGTGTGCGCGTGTGTGAGGGCTTTCTAATTTTCGTGTGTGCTCTTTGATGACAGCCTGTTCCGCCACCTGTGAGCGCGGCTCTGGCATTGACTACTGGCTGGGCGGCTACGAGTGCACCACATACAATGACGCCGTCTGCAAATTCGATTGCTCTATGCTGGGTTGGTTCTACAACGATGGGAACTCTCTGCTGTGCCAAGGTCAGCCCAACACATTGTATTGTATTTTTGTATTGCCTGCCTCGACTCTGATTCGAGGTTTCTTTTCTTTCGCAGCAGAAAGCGGTCACGTGCATTGTCTTTACCAATAGTATTACTCTTGCGTTGTTGTGGTTGCTCAGAATGCAAGAACTGTCCCGCTGGTCTGGGCCAGAATGGAAAGAACGGGCGTTATTGCGACTCGGAGCGAAACCGCGTCTGCGGCATGTGCAACGAAGGCACTTGGAATGACGGCCTCTCGCTGAGTTGCCGAAGTAAGCCTCCATCTCTGTTTTCCCGTGTTAGCAGTGTAAATATTTGTCCCCAACTTTTCCCTTGTCACCCTGGGAGCAAGCGGGAAAAACATTGAAAATTTTCTGAGCGAAAATTTCTGAGCAAAATTGGAATCTTCATGACTCAGGAAGATAGTCCTCGTAGCGGCCCCACCTTGTCCTCTTACACGTAATTAGGCGCCACATGTTAACTCTTTGCGACGACAATTTTTGGAGGAAAACCAATAGGATTAGCGTCCGACATTTTTTTGAAAATTTCCGCTTTGCAGTTTGCCTGCGCGCTAGGGCCGGGGTTGGGGGTTGTTTACCCAAGCATTTTAGTGTGTGTGTGTGTTGTAAATTTTGTAAAGTACCTCCCGCTCATCACCTGGTGTCTATGTGCCCTCTCACAGACTGCAGCACTGGCAGCTGCCCGCTTGGCAAGGGTTTGCAGTTCGGCAAGGGGTGCACGCCCACCAAGGATCGCGCGTGTGGTGCTTGTCCGAGCGGTTGGTGGAACGACGGCTCGTATGTGAACTGCCAACGTAAGAATCCTGCTCTGGACTCTGATTTCACGAAAACCTTCGTCGCGTTTCTGAATTTCACATTCCTGAGTAAAATGTTTGAGAGGATTTGTTTGACCTTGCAGGCTGTACATCGAGCTGCCCGAAAAACTACACCAAGATCGCTTCTTGTACTCCTTGGGAAGATATCACCTGCAAGAGCCCTGCCGCAATCGCGGCTGCCGAAGAAGATAGGCTGGCGTACGCAAGGTCCCTGGAGCAGGCCAACGGCTATTATTCCAGTGCGGATGGGGAAGATTCTGGGAAACACAAGGATGCCCCGCAGGAGGAAATGGTTTTTTCCATGGTACTCGCACAACACAATTACATACATGTAAGCAATATACATACTTACACAATGTCGTGCTGCTGACCTTCATTATTACACCCACATTACAGTAAAAGTCAGGAGATCAAAGCTTGAAGGTTTACACCTGCACTTTGTCGTGTGTGTGTGTGTGTGTTGACAGGGTGCCGCGGGCTTTCTCATCGTGCTGCTGAGTGGAGGCTTGTTGTACACCCGTCTGCGTGCTAACGGCCAGGTGCGTATTTGCATGCGTATTTATCGCTAAGTATGCATGTATGCTATGTATGTATACATGTGTGTATGTATATACTTCATGATATGTTTGTGTACCACAACAACAAAAAATGCTTATGTGTATCTGTGATACAAGGTGCGCTTCACACAGCAGTTTCCAAACGCTAGTCAATCTATCTATCTATATGTCTACCTATCTACCTACCTACCTATCTATATATCTATCTATCTATCTACCTATCCATCTATATATCTATCTATAGCATAGGTGAAGTAGTATTAGTAGTGGTGGTGGCGGAGGCGGTGGCGGTAGAACGGCAAGAACAAGAGAACAAGCAAGAAGAGGGATAGGTAGGCTTGGTTAGGGAAAGATAGGTAGGTAGCATAGGTGGGATAGGTAGGCTTGGTTAGGAAAAGATAGGTAGGTAGCATAGGTGGGATAGGTAGGCTTGGTTAGGAAAAGATAGGTAGGTAGTATAGGTGGGATAGGTAGGCTTGGTTAGGGAAAGATAGGTAGGTAGCATAGGTGGGCTTGGTTAGGAAAAGATAGGTAGGTAGGCTTGGTTAGGGAAAGATAGGTAGGTAGCATAGGTGGGATAGGTAGGCTTTGTTAGGAAAAGATAGGTAGGTAGGCTTGGTTAGGGAAAGATAGGTAGGCAGCATAGGTGGGATAGGTAGGCTTGGTTTTTTTAACTTATACATACATACATGCACACATTTCTGCATATTGGTGCGCTTCACACAGCCGTTTCCAAACGCCAGTCGATGCTTATACATACATATATATCAATGCTTATACATACATACACACATACATACTTACATACACACATTCTGCATACAGGTGCGCTTCACATAGCAGTTTCCAAACGCCAGTCAATGCTTATACATACATATAATCAATGCTTCAACATACACACACATACATACTTACATTTCTGCAGACAGTTGCGCTTCACACAGAGCAATTTCCAAACGCCAGTCAATCCTTATACATGGATATCAATTCTTATACACCCACACACACATTTCTGCATTCAGGTGCGCTTCACAGCAGTTTCCAAACGCCAGTCTATGCTTACATTCATACATATCAATGCTTATACACACACCGACACACATTTCTGCATACAGGTGCGCTTCACACAGCAGTTTCCAAACGCCAGTCAATGCTTATACATACATATATATCAATGCTTTTTCATACATACATACATACACACCTTTCTGCATACAGGTGCGCTTCACAAAGAGCAGTTTCCAAACGCCAGTCCATGCTTACACATACATACATACATGTCAATGCTTATACATACACACATTTCTGCATACAGGTGCGCTTCACAAAGAGCAATTTCCAAACTCCAGTCAAGGACAAGCCTGCCAAGAGAAACGCTCACCAGGAAGCCCTAGCGTCCCTGAGCGAGCCCCTCACCGCTTCTGGCTAAACCAGGCTGAGTATGACTGGCTACATTCAAGTAATCCATCAATTTGTTTTGAAGATAAAGTAAATTCTGAGCACGTCGCTTGTCTTGAGTTTTCAAAGGGTGGGCTCGAACTCCACAACATCCAGGCAGATATCTATATATCGATATCTATACATGAAAACAGCGTTGCCTACGATGGCACTGTGCTCGACGGTCCACGCCTGCGATTTTTGTATGTCCGTACCAATACTACTCACTTTTTTTTTTTTATTTCTCTAAACCACTCCTGACCAAGATATGTCATAATGATCTATACGAAGTACGACTGAGATTGGAGCCGTGACAACTGACGTGTACAGCGTACTACATTTGGAACCTTGATATTGGGACGTTCCGGACAAACCATACCAACTTGCCAAACTGTTTGTTGTTGTATACGCATTTCGCAAGAAAGGGACTTCACGGTGGGGAATGCAGCACGTAGATATCATAGACGACCTTCCGAAGGCAAAGTAGTCTAGCTTTGAACTCATCGTTCTCCATCCATATTAACGATATGTCAATGCTGAAGCCACCTTTGAAAGCTCAAGTCAATCAGCCTTCCAACGGTGTGCTCTACATTTTTGTATCTCAAGTTGAATTATTGATCGAGAGAAATAGTGAGTTTCAAGTTGGACGATTTTCGATTTTGCTGATTGCAGTTCTAGCTTCAGCGCTTAAAAACACCACTCGCTACAGTCTAGTTACTGTTTGACGGTCGTTCTGGCCTGGAACCCTGAGCGACACAGGAACCTTGGTGCCCTTCCGTCCTTAATATTGTCCTATTCATTGGTACTAATAATAAGTAATTTATGGTATTTTAAGCCGGCGATGGTAAAACGGGTGCACTTTTTACGTAATGAGTTTTTGACATTTTTTCGTTCCGTTTTCTTTCTTTTTTAGAAAGCTGGAATGTTGAGTTGTGGCTATTAAGAATGATTGTCTTTTGAATTTAAGTGTTAACGCGGCAAAATGGTCCGAAACTGAAAATTTACATTGAAGATTAAAAAAATATAAGCATCTTTTTTTTTGTGGTGTGCGCCCTTCTATAGGTGATTTTTTTGAAAGCAATAAATGCCTTTCATACAGAGGGAGCAACATTTTTGTAGCTTTTGAAAGTTCACGACATTTTTGTCGGTTATATTCAAAAGATACAATATTATTTAATGCAAGCAGTGGTATTTATCCATCCAATTCCACAGCACTCTGAAAATAACATAATCTTCCTCTTCTACAAAAGAGAGGAAACTAATATGGCGGAAAATGTAGGAGACTGTCAGAGCGAAGCAACAAAAAACGTCGGAAACAGAAAGCCATTCCCCGACGACGGTCACCACTAACCACAATATTATCAGGCAGCGGCTTAAAAAATTAGTAACAGGGTTATGAATTGTAATATTATCGTTTTCAACCTGCTCAAAAGTATATAAATAAAAACTTCAGATATGACTCAGCGGCTGAGCTGTACAACACTTAGTCTTCAACTGACGAGATATAGCTCATCTATACATCACAGTGTGTATGTATAGTGATATAAGAAAAGGTCGAATATTTACCTATCTGCGCCCACACTGTCAATCCCCCCTTCCCTTCTTATCGTGACGGGAACAGTAGCTAATAGATAGGGGTAGATTTGTAAATATCGTCTGATGAGCCTGAGCTCACTTTCCAGGTCTGTTTCCTCATGGGTGCCCTGCTCTTGTGGAGACAGCTATTGAGCAGCTTGAGTGACAGTTCGTTGGACAGTCTAACTTCAGTTGTTATTTAAGTCATAATTATGATTAACTTCTATACGCAGTAATATTTTGCTAAGTCATAATAATTAGTAACTGTAATGTATAATTCAAATCAATTGTGCACGTTACGTTTTTACAACTGTGCACCTGACCACATCATTGAGCGTCAGTTACTGTTAGTCACGCACTTAGATTAATTAGCTCTCTTGCAGTTCAGTTCTGCGTTTATGCCTTCAGATTAAAGCCACTGTGGCTGTGAGCAACCTGGCTTTTAACGAAGTCTCACGGCAAACCGCAAGTGAAAGGTACAGGGGTAAGGTCCGTGTGTGACAGGTTTATATCTAATCATCGGTCATGAGCAGTTGGGAAAGTGGTTCATCACAGCAATACACGAACTGGAAACAGTTCTTATCTCACGCACCCGTCTATGACGGTGTCACTGAACATCTTCAAGGATTTTACTATCAGCTAGAGGAATATGCTTACGATATTAGTAGAATTCTCGGGGATATGGTGAAAGATGCATTTCTCGATGAGGTTGCTGCGAAGAAAAAATAAGGATGGGATTCAAGTAGGTCGTATGAGAGCAGCAGAGGAGGCAGATGAACCAAGAGAACCGACTGAAGAAGATTCACCAGATGTGAGTGAAGAAAGTGAGGAAGAAGAAAAAGGAGATGCATCCTCATCAACATCATGCACAAGACGACAAGAACCAAAGAAGAAAACACTAAAGAAGCCGAAAGAGTGGGCGAAGTGGAGTGATGAGCAGAAGGTAGCATGGGAGGAAAAAGCGAAGAGACGAGCGAGACGGTCACAAACGAGAGCAGCGAAAAGCATACACAGTGTGACCGAGAGCATACAAAAGGGAGCAAAAATATTTGCAACGATGTAAATTATTTCAGCTACTGATAACTACCGCTTTCTCTAACTACAAAGTTGTCGCATATCTCAGAAGCCGTAATTCTCAAGATCCGTTCGATAAAGTCGGCATTGTCAAAAGATACGGACAAATTTCCGGAGCAGCGAGATATCTGGAAGAAAAGAAGTTCAGAGAGAGCGCCTAGGAAGAACGAAGACGCAGACGCCTGGCTAACCAGGTACCTACTGAAGAAAGAGTGGCTAGAGAAGCTAAGAGGAGAGAAGTTTAAAGAGGACGAATCAACAAACCGGTGGCTCGAAACGCTAAGTACTCACCCTAAATACTTTGCTGATCATTATCGTGTGGCACCAGCCGTACGACCCAAGCACAACGATATAGTTGAGGCAGCGAGGGAGGTTTACGTGCTTTGGGATGCAACCAACAAGCAGAAGAAGTATGAGAAAGGAAAGCATAGTAATAGAGCAGATGGAGAAGGAGCAGCTTTATTGCTAGCAGAAGAGAAAGAAGGAGAGGGTAGGAAGAGTGGGAAGAGCAAGTACAAACAGAAAGGTGAACACGGGGGCAAGCATGATGGGGCAGTGACAGAACGAAAGGAATGGTGGTTGACTGCAGTTTGTTATAACTGCAATGAAACTGGTCACACTAAACGCTTTTGCCCTAAGCTCGCTAAGTCTAACAGCTCCCGTCGAACCCATAAACCCCACAACACCGCCCCTCCCAAAAGGGAAACCCAAAGCAAAGGTAGTAAGTTTCGTAAGAAAAAGGATAAAGGGGTGACTCTTATAAGAGGTGAAAAGGGTGAAGAACAAGAAGGAGAAGAGGGGAAAAAGAGGACACAGAAGACGACAGTTCAGAAGAAGAAGACTACGAACTGATTGGCATGGAGGCAGATGAGGAACAAAAAGAGGGCAACACAGCCCAAAAGGAAGGTGAGGAAACGGAAGGGGAGGATAGTGAAACAGAGGAGCATAAAGAGAACGACACAGAAAAACCCGAAAGAGTCCGTGAGGAGGGGGGGGGGGGTTAGAATGTCGAGCAGCTCCCAGACTCGCTACTCGCTCGGAGGCATTCCCCCATCCAACCTCTCACCACCCACTCTCACTAAGGACCAACACCTAAATCCCTCGTCAACAACCCCTCCCAACCGACCCCCTCCACAGCACGAGAGTCTCGTGCGAAAAACGTCATCGCAACCCTCCAATAAAGAGAAACCGACGAAACCGAAACCGACACCTCAATCTCTCCTTCAAACCAAAGAGACACACAAACACAAGACACCACAGACGATCACACCCACCAAACAAACACCCAATCCAATGTGTAGGGAAGAACTCTAAGGGGGGGCAGTGTGGTGTGAAGTATGGTGATGATGGGAGTGTAGGTAAGGCAGGCAGTATGAGCAAGAGGTTAAAGTATGCCAGACTATGTGGTTATCACTACAAGCAGGACCCACAATTCCCTGAGATAGATCTGGAACAACCCCCATCATGCCACCCACCACCCACCAACGAGTACCCAAGTGAGGAGGTGATGAAGAGAATGATGAGCGAGAGGGAGAGCAAGGGGGCGAGAGCACAGCAACTTTCGCAAAAAAATTCGGCAACCCGGACAAAAGGATAAGGTAATTCCCGCTCAAAAACTCAAGTCAGTCGTCAAGCCGGAAAACCCGCGAGAAGGAAAATTAATGGCTGACTGTGCTGATATGGTAGATATTCAAGCGCGGGCCGGGGAGGTTAAGGCTGAGATCGAAGCTGCGAGTGTAGTGTCTGTGCGACAGGGGACAAGAGCAGAAGGCAAGGCATGGCCTCCATCGCAAACATCAAAAGGTCCGTCCCCAGTAGATAGAGTAGACGAGGAAGGACAGGAGACACAAATAACACCCACTCCACCAGCACAACTTGCCCAACTTCACTCATCAACAAACCACAACTACGGAGGGAGCATTAAAAAGAGGGGGCACAATGGCAAAGTGATTAGCTTTGAAGACATAAGAAGGCTAGCTGAGTCATTGCAGATGTGCATCATGGATGAAGAGACAGGTGATGTAGTGAAGGTGAAGAGAGAGAATGGATTGAGGGTAGCTGAGACAGACAACCTACTGACAGACATGTTTTGGGCGATAAATGACGTGTTTTTGTTGCTTACTGCGGGAACGACACCCATAGCAAGGGAGTCAGTGAGAGAAGCACGCTTAAAAGCTGCATCAGAAGAGTCGATGAAGAAAGAAAGAGCGATTTGGGATTGTCAGATGAGACATAGTGAAGGACACCCCAGACCCCATAAGAGGGAATTACAGCGTTTGTTGTTTGTGATGTCGAATGGACTGAAATACCTGACTGTGAAAGATGGGTTATATTACGAGCCAAACGGCCAGTACAGTGAGTTCTACACGGAAATGCTATCCGTAATGGATTATGGTATTATAGACCTAGCATGCAACCACAAAAATGCTTTTGCAGAGCAATTAGTGGAGTCTATGCCTCACTTAGCCCAGATTCACAACGAGGTAGTGGCAGAGGGATCTTTGAATGCGTATTTACGCAGATTACACTCAGAAGACGCACATTTGTTCTTTACAACGAGGACAGCAGCTAGGAAGAAAGCAGCGTTCGATGCGAAGAGAAGAGAGATAGACCGTCAGAAGAAGACGAAGATGAAGACTCCTGAAACACAGAGGATTCTAGGTGTTCTGAAGAGATCAGGATAGAGAGAGCTCTTCCAATTCCATACAGGGATTACAGAGAAGCGAGGGAGGAATACGACTGGATGTACGAGGAGCGATACAACGAAGAGAGAGCGGAGAACGAAGCGAAGGAAAAAGAGGAAAGAGAGCAGAGCAAGAAAGAGAAGAGAAAGAAAAGGAGCAGACGGAAGTTATCGAGCACAACCTGATGGTAGCAGACGGTAAGGGAAAAAGCAAGAAAGAGAGGATGATAGCGCAGGACAGTGGATCGTCTTGGGCTCAAATCTTTTGTTAATGTCTAGAGGTTCGTCATATTCCGTGTCCCACCGGTACAGCATTCCCGGTGTCATTCTCCCCCTGACAATCACGTCACTCTCTTTCACTCTTATGGGGTGCTTTAGGATAAGCAACTGACCGTTCTGGTGAATAACAGATCTGTGGTAAAAGTGATCCATGCTGCCGGTTGAAACTATGTTCACAGGCACTCTAGGGTCGTACAACATCTCCATCACGGGTTTTCCAGTCCCATCTACACGGGTTAATCTCGCTTCTCCCTTCTGGCTTACTACACTTTCTCCGTTTCCAGTTATCAGAGTCTGACTGACTGGGGCAATATCAGATAGGTTGCTTAAGATAGCCGTCGTGCAAGCTATGTCTCGTGTCAAAGTAAAGAAGGCTAAGGCGGGGTAAATGGGGAGGGAGCCCCCAAGGTGAGAGAGAATAAGAAAGATGTAGCAAAGTTTGCGAGAATAGAGAGAGTAAGGGATGTGTGTTATACGCTATGTATCTTGAGAAGAGTGCAAATAAGAAGCCTGTAGACATTTACGTCATGCATCAGTGCAGCGGGCATAAGGCTATAAAGAAGACCTACATTAGGCAAGGCATTGGGCCGCAAAGTTGTCGGCAATGAGGATTTCGTTAGATATTGTGAAGCTTGTATGATGGGTAAGGCTAAAGAGTTGCCCAGATTTAAGAAGAATAGGATAGAAGAGCTAGTTATGCGAGTGAGATTTTGCACGTAGATACAGCCGGACCGTGGGCAGTAATGTCCATCAATGGCAAGTACTACAAGTTTTGTATAACAGACGATTATTCTGGTTATATTTTAGACTTTTACTTGAGACACAAGAACGAGTTCGTAGAGTGTCTTAAGCAGGCAGTAGCGTGGTTTGAACGACAGACCGGTAGGAAGGTCAAACTTGTCACGTGTGACAACGAATTCGTTGCCCCCGTGGAAGTAATCGAATGGTGGAAACCAGTACAATTTATTTGGAAAGTTTCAGCACCGGGAGACAAGGACGGTAATCCGATAGCTGAAAAGGTTAATGACATAACTGCAGGGCCAGCTAGGGCTATGCGATACGAAGCTAACCTTCCACTTAAGTTTTGGGCAGAGATGGAACACACCGCTACCACACTACACAACATATTGCCAGCTACAACCGGACCACGTCAAGGGATTTCACCCTTTGGGCAGTGTTTGGGTTACAAACCGGCCATTTGGCAACTGAAACCAATAGGATGTATGGGAGTAATGTATGTCGGTAAGCAAGTTGGCAAAGGAAACTATAGGGGAAGACGTGTAATGCTCTTGGGATACGACGTGTTCAAAGAGCTTTACAGAGTTTGGGATGGCCGCAAGGTCATATCGAACGTACGTAACGTGCGTTTCAACCCCCATGTAGTTGGAAAAGATGCACACCCACCCAGAGGAGTACTATGGGACGACGAATCTGAGGGGGAGAGTAGCAATGCAGAGCAGCTTGAGCAGACGGAGACAGAACCGGAACATGAAGTTCAGGGGGAGTCAAAAGAGCATGAGGAAAAACATGGAGTTGAGGACGACACTGGTCAAGATTCCAGTCTTACCATTGACTCTAACGAAAGCCAAGTTGTTGAGCAGGACGACAGGGTAACACCCATCGAATCGCTTAGTGCGCAGGACCCTTCAGCTAGTCACCCAAGCCGGAGATATAGGGAAGGAGAAGCGCCAAACAAGGGCCTCACGTGGGAGCAGAGTGACAGGATCACGACAGCTAACATAGTTAGAGGGAAAAGAGAAAGAAAGGAACGGACGATAGCAACGCCGGTTACACAACCAGTCACAACTAAAAAGGTATTTAAGGAAGATACCTCATTAGAAAATGTCAAGGTAGTTGTACCAGCTGTAGCCTTTGGTGAACTATGGGCAAAGGAAGAGTATGGAGACAATTGGCAAGAAGCTAAACGAACCGGTAAAGTTTTGAAACCTTGCGAGAAAGGTGATAGCCTCAAAGTTCGCAAGCAGCCCAAGCCAGGTCACTTTGTAGCTTTTGATAACGGTCTAGTTGAAAAGATGTTAGACAGTGAAATCAAGAAATACAAAGTAGACCCAATCCATCCACCCGGTGAACTAGAAAACGCCGAGTCGTCCGAGGAAAACATACTAGTCCTGGAGAGGATAGTAGTGAAGTTTTACTCTAACTCACACTGCGTGTGCCAAAAGCGATAGTCGACGAAGGGCTAACAGCAAAGGAGTTGAAAGAAGGAATGGATAAAGAGATAGAAGCTCTTAAGCCTTTTAACACCTATACCTGGGTAAGCCCCAATGAAGCAAAAGAGAAGGGAGTGTCGAAGATAGTAAGATTGACATGGGTACATAAAATCAAGCTTGATGATAAAGGACGAAAGTTTATCAAGTCACGATTAGCTTTGAGAAGAGATATGCTAGAACCTGGAGTCAGCTATAACCCAGATCAGCTATTTGCACCTTGTGCAGCTCACCGATCACTACTTTTCTTGGCTGAGATAGCTGCTTGGCATGGTCACAAGTTATACGGTATAGACTTCAAAAATGCTAATGAACGATCCTGTGTACGCATACGGCCCAGATGGTTTAGACAGGGAAGGTCATGAAGGCATGATGTCAAGGATAGATGGAGCTCTGTATGGTGCCCCACAAGCAGGCAGGCGTTGATATGAGATCTTGGCCCCAATGTTAGAGGAGTTAGGATTTCGATTGCTAGATGCAGATCTATGTATGTTCGTTTAGAAAGACAAGCCCATAAGAGTTGCAATCATTGGCATATTTCATGTAGATGATCTAATTTTCTCGGCGCCTAACGAACGCGCGTATGATAAGTTTGCAAGCCAACTAGAAAAGTTCTATTCCCTAAAGTGATTAGGAGTAGCCAAAGATTTTAAGGGTATAGAAATGGAACAGGAAGGAGGTCGCATTTCCTACATCAGACGAGATACCAGAAACAGATCTTGAACGACGTAGGATATGCTGACGCACGCCCGGTAAGCACGCCTAGCGCTGAACAGGTGCCAGAGCCTATGTCGGAATAGTGCACTTAGGAAACATTCCATTCCTAGCTTAGTTGGAAAGTTACTATTTTTGACTAAGATAACCAGGCCAGATGCAGACCAAGCTTTGAATGCAGCTAGTGTTATGCAGACTGTTGACGTCGGAGTGACTCATGCAATGTTGGGACGAATTCTTCGGTACTTAGTGAATTTATTTCGCGGTATTGCATTTCACGGGCCGAAATCATCGCAAGAGGCAAGAACATATCCCGGAATTACTCTATGGCCTGATGCGGCGCATAAAGTATGCAAAAAGACAGGAAAGTCTCGTACAGGGTATATAGTTCTGTGGGGAGGAGACCCGGTTGCATGGTTATCGAAACGACCATCGCGGATTGCATTGAGCTCGAATGATGCGGAAATCTTCGCAGCAGTGGAATGTATTCGTGAAGGGTTAGCAGTAAGACATATAGCGGAGGAATTAGGAGTAGCACAGAAAAGCCCATTAGAATTATTTGAGGACAACGCACAAACTATTTTAGCAGCAGAGAGAGGAATGTCAGGATCACGCACTAAACATCTACCACTTGAACTACATTTCATGCATCATGCACAACGTGATAAAGAAGTAAGGTTCGTCAAGGTAGGAACTAAGAAGCAGATAGCGGATGTACTAACTAAACATGTACCTAAAGACCAGTTTGAGTACTTGGTTAGTAAGTTCATGATCACACTTGAACCATAAGCTTTATTTCCGGAAAACCCGCAAATTTCCGCTAAGTTCACTCATGATGTTCTTTTGTGTGAGTGTCTTTTTTTGCAGGTCTCTATATAGGTATTCGTTTGAGGCGAGATGAATGATCCCGTGGACTTTAACTCGAGTGTAAACGAAGCGCGTGACGTCACGTCACCATCGTTCGTGCGCAACAAGAGCGGGATGGCGGAAGTTGAAAGGCGAGAATGAAGCCGGACATTGGAGGAAGTCGGACGACGACGACGGCGACTTATTCGCTTAGATCGGATCGTGGACTACCATCGCTTTATTGTTAGTTACCAGAGGGCTATTCAAGTTAACAGTTTTTATTGTGATTTACACGCGAGGAGCAACTTCGAGTTTGCTATTACATGAGTAGACGTAATTTTTACTTTTATGTGTATGTGCGAGTTGGTCATTTACGTAAGAGCCCTTTTACATCGATTTAATCGACCCAATTGATCGAGATGCTTTCGGCGAGGAATTCATGATTCGTATGGATTCTACGATTTGTGACTTGCTAGGTTTTGAGTCGCGTATGTGTAGTTTTTATTTGACGTTAAGCTCACTCAGTCAGACACGATTTACGAAGTTATCCAACAGTGAAATTGACATTGAATTAAGGGGGAGAGTTGGACAGTCTAACTTCAGTTGTTATTAAGTCATAATTATGATTAACTTCTATGCGCAGTAATATTTTGCTAAGTGATAATTAGGAGTAACGGTAATGGATAATTCAAGTCAATTGTGCACGTTACGTTTTTACCATTGTGCACCGGACCACATCATTGAGCGTCAGTTACTGTTAGTCACGCACTTAGATTAGTTAGCTCTCTTGCAGTTCAGTTCTGCGTTTATGCCTTCAAATTAAAGTGGCTGTGAGCAACCTGGCTTTTAACGAAGTCTCCCGGCAAACCGCAAGTGAAAGGTAGGGTAAGGTCCGTGTGTGACAGGTTTATACCTAATCATCGCCGTTGAGTTCTGCCCTTCATCACCGTTGTACGTCATGTGCTTACAAAATGCAAATTTAAGTTTGGAGATTTTCGAGTTGAAATTTGAACTTGAATTTTGAGCTATCTACTCCCCCCCTTCTATGGCGATCCGCCATAGACGTACAACGGTATGCCATAGACGTACAACAGTATGCTTGTGTTGCTGTCGCGCCATCCCTTCGCCGTGTCTTTTGCAGTGCTTTCTCGGGTCTATGACCCTCAGGTGCACGTGCCATGAGGATCTGTGATCCGGAGATTACCGAGAAATTCTCATTTTCGTTGAGGAGAAATTCTGAGTAACGTCCCAAGCATCTATGGCAACTCTGGCCCACCCTAAGGATCTGTGATCCTGAGATTACAGAGAAGTTTTTATCTAAGTCAATAAAAACCTCTAAATAAAGTTATTAGCATTTGGCAGCTCTGATTCATTCTAAGGATCTATGATCCCGAGAATACCGGGAGGCATTGATCTTAATTGTTCAAGACCTCTGGGCAATCTCGTTCATTGTTAGAATGAACGGGCGCTATGCCAGTGTCGAGGGTGCCGTTGGCTCATTAGGCGTTGTTTGTTTGGTTTGGTTGTCTGCAAACATTTTCTTATTGCCGCCCGGCAAGTATCTACTTCGCTGATGCGAAGGTAGAAGTATCTAAAGATATATACAACCGATTGACTGGGTCTCAAAACGCGTCTATGCTTAGATGTCGGAGCATTCGTGCTCGAGGTAGTCCATGAACCTCTCTTCGCTAGACGGCGAAGGTGGATGCCACCTCCAGGCGGGTTGATCCTCCGCTGGTATGTCGATCTTATGGTCCAGGCTTGCTTTCCATGCTCTCGCCTCCGACCAAGACAATTCTTCCCCGACTACCGAATACTGTGGCGCGGTATATCCCATGCCTGGGTAGAGGTCTCTGATGATTCCCCCCAGCTGGTATTCGTACTGTTGTCTCCAGTACGGCCGCTCATGTCGATAGTGGTAGATATAGTCTAATTCCTGAGTTCGTCTGTGCCATCGGAACTCATCATGCTGAATCACCCTGTCCCAACCGAGTCTGTCCTGTGCCCTGAGCTGTCTATCCCACTCCTCGAAGCCTTGTATTCGGCCCCAGTATGTGTTGGGTACTTTCTCGTCAGGGTCGGCTAACTGGTTGGCGATGCGGGATGTCTCTGGGTCGCCGCTCCTCTTCAGCTGCAGGTGGATTGCAAGCAGCCATGAGAGCCGGTGTTCCTTCTGGAACGTTAACCGTATATATGTAATACTGCTGTCGTAACCGACCCGCACCTCGGAAAAGCGGATGTATTCGGTGTCGTATGCCTCGCGGCCTACATAGGAGGAAGAGGCGGAGGTATGCCTAAAACCTGCCTGTAATGCGCGAGTACATTCTCCCAGTGGGTATCATGTTTGTCCCGAAGGTAGTAGGCTCTGTATGCCTTAACTTCCTCCGGCAGTGGGACATCCAACATGTCGAGCAGTCTGTAGTAAGCATTGATGTCTTCCTGCGACCGCTGCAACTTTCGGAGCTCATATGGCTCGAGCAGCTGTCTAGGCCCTTTCAAGGAACCGTAGTATCGGAGGGTGTGGGCTCGCTGATGATCAGTCAATCTCACCCACCCCGTCAGCGACTTGGCTTGCTCGAACAGCTGTTTCGTGAGTGTCTCTTTGGCGTATTCAGACGGCTTATGCGTGTACGGGGCGATCCCTGGCCATGGGTTCTGCTTCAAGGGCCACGTAAGTCTCACGTACGCAATTGTGGGTCATAGGCCGGTGGTGGTGTCACGCTGGCCCTCAATTGTGCGTCGTATGCGTGATCCGGGTATCGGTAAGGTCCGTATCGCTCCGGCGACATGTACGCTCTTTCTGTGAGGTGCCATGTCCGAGAGCACCTCGGGTATTACCCCTCTGCGTTGTTTCATGCCCTCACACTGCACGCGCAAGACATTATCCTTCTCCGTGGGAACGTACCTCGCGGACGGATTTGATGTCGGAACACCCCGTTCATCCCACGTAGGTGGTGGAGGTGGCGGTAGGTTAACCTTGCGAGGGTTTTTCTCAAACAAGTGCGGGTCTGGGACCCAATTCACCTGATTGCCCACCAACCACATCCGATATGGTTCCTTCGTTGGTGTGAACGGGTACGTTCTGCAGTTAGTTGTGTGCGCGAGCGCCGGGCATTGTAGTTTTAACCTGCGCTCCTCATCGGTGATATCATGATAAGGTGGGTAGATTCGGTGTATTCTACGTGTCATGGGCTCATACGCGTATCGCACCGGTTTCTCGTACTCCTCCCTCTCCTTTACCGGGTCTTGTAGTAAGTGTAGCTCCATACCTCTCAACATCGATGCCGTGTCGATGCGGTAGGGCCTGAGCACACCAAGTGCCACACTTCTATGTGACCTCAGTGGTACCGGGCCACGTTCCGAATAGATGTAGATCGGTCGGTCGATCGGCCCATACACTCCGAATATATTATCGGAAGCATGGAAGTATGCAGTGAAGACTTCTTCCCGGCTCCAGTGTGCAGTCGGCTCAGGTGGCGGGCAGCGGTGATGCTGGTACGCCAGATCCCTTGGCTGCGGCGGGTCATTAGGCCGCTTCTGCTCGTGCGGGTTCAGTTGGTCACTGTACGCGTCGGGCTTAAGTCTGTCTTCTCCCGACTTTTCTCCAGTATTGTAAGCGGAGTTCCTCTCTGCGCTCCTGCCAGGTTGGGCTAGAAGACAGGCAGACCCTCCTCTTCGTCCGCATCCCACGCGTACGTGAATCCCGTGTGTCGAGGTGTCTCCAGCCCTTCGGGATTGACGTCCTCATCCGTCCGTGGAGATGAAGGTGTATCCTCAGTCGTTTCCTCCCCCTTGTCAGCCGATGACTTCACAGAGGTCATCACCATCTCCGACTCGACCTCAGTGTCTCTCCGTGGAGATGCAGGTGTGGTCACAATACTAGCCGGGATTGTGCCACCTGAGCGTCGTGCGGGTGTGAGCGGTGTGTGTGAACCTTGAGGTTCGAGTTCCAAGGGTTTGCTTCCTTGTGCACTCATGTTGTTGTGGTCGTATTCGCCACTGTTCGAGGTTGTCATTGCTGTGCGGGGTGTCTCCCTCTGGTGAGTTGTGTATGTGTCCGCACCTGAAGTTTCCTTCTCCAGGTGGGTCGAGTTCGTCTCGTTGCTCCGCTTCCCGATGTTGGTCCGCCACCGGGCTGGCCGCCGGGGTCGTTCCTAGCGGATTGCTCCGCACAGGAGAGAGGTACAAAACTCGGAACACATCCAGCCGGTGCTCCACAAACCGTCAAGCGATGATATCGCAGCATAGCCCTCCGATAATCTTGAACATCCAGAAAATCTATCGACCACGGCCCGGCAAAACCCAAACCCTTGCCCCCGGTCTCGGCGCCCGCAGAACGTTGATGAGCTTCTGCCTGTTAAGAAAAGCCAACAGGTCATCCAAAAGCTGGCATGGCGGCTCCACCTTGCCAGCATGACCAATGCCATACTCCCCCAGGTGGTTCTCCATCTCCATCCACGGAAACACCGTGTCGCGCAGGATCAACGGCTGCCACAACGGATCGCCAGCAACCGCCGCATCAGGGTCCCCTTCCCCATGCTCCACGTCAACACTAGACGACCTCCCCTCAGACGTGTCCAGAGGCGCCAGCACCACCGTAGAAGCAGTCGAATCCGTCCGCCTCGGTCCCTCGCCAGCACCCTCCAAGCCGCCCAGGTCGTCTCCACCACCAGCATCATCATTGTCATCATCATCGCTGCCTTCAGGTCCACGATCTCCATCTTCTCCGCTGTCATCGGTGTCGGCCGGACCCGCCCCCTCGTCGAAAACGAATCAAGTTCAGCCACAATGCATCTGCCCCAACATGAGCGTTCATGTCCTATCCGGAAACTGGACTGTCAAAAACATCCAAAACATCCAGATGTGAGTCGACATAAGTACAGAAGGCCCGATGCTGGCCCTTCCCCAAATCCGAGCAGGCCAAGGAACAGTAGAGTATGACCCCACATCGCCCACACGGAAAGACATTCTCGCACACCTTCCGACAGGTGTCGCAAATAATCCCAGGTCGACCCCCCGTGCGTAGCGCCGTAGTACAGGGCCCACAGCGACCAAACTCGCTGTACCATTGCTCCTCAAGGAAATCGAAAAGGAGGTAGCGACTCCAGTAGAACGCCTCATAAACGCTGCAGTGGTTCAATGCCACATGCACGTCCCCCGCGATGACGATCCTCGAGGCCCCCCGATCCCGTCGCTCAGCCGATGCCGGTACCAAATGCGTCTCCGGAGGCTTCCTGTTCATTATCCCCACATAATAACGAATCGGGTCGTCGTTGTACAGGTAATACGCATCTCCCGGCCGATCACCACAAACCATGGTGGTAATACGTCGGTTGACCGACACCCAATGCTCCCCGTTCCACACGTTATAATTCTGACTCCGGGCCTCCTCTTCCTCGTTATCATCCCCACGAAACGCCTGTAACGCTCTCAATTTCTCTTCCCCTGTCATGAGGCCTCGCGATCCGTGGTACCACCGGTTCAGGTCGCTCGCCCGATGACGCCCCTCCCGAGCTCAACTGCGAAGACGAAGACGAAGAAGCCGCACCCACCACGCCCCGAGACGCAACCGCCCCAAGCTGTGGAGCTCCCCCACGAGGAGGTATTGCCGTAACAGTCCACCCGTCCGCGACAAGCTTCTCCAAGACACTCTTCCCTTCGTCCCACGCAACCTTCCTCTCTTCCTCAGGCTGCCCAGACGCGTCGATAGCCCTTCTCAAGACATGACGCCCCGTCTCCTGCCCCGCAGCTTCAGCCAGGTACTGCCGAGCCTGAGCCCTCAGTGCCAAATCCCCACGGTAAACATTCGCATGCCTTGTGCAGACGTATCGATGAGCCGCCTCCAGGAAGATGGGATATCGCTGCCTCACCTGGCAACGAGCCCCCGTACGCGAAAGAAGCACAGCACACCGCTGATAACGCGCCCCAACGACCCCCGGGTCCGCAATAAACCGCATCTCCGGTTGGGCCAAGATATGCCTCGCCCTCTCCTCGGTCATATCCGCTGGTCGCGATGAAGACAAAAGCATTAACAGCTGACCCTTGCTGAAAGGGTTAAAAGATGTAATAACGGGCTCACCCGTCTCCCCAATCATAAACGAAAGGGTCCCCGTCTGGGCCCCCTTGTTCTTATTCCACTTTTTCTTGCCCCCTTTAGCCCCCGGAAATGGCGTGACGCCCTCCTTCTGGACCTTCTTCAGGAAGCCAGTAAACCTCTCCTTGAGCTCCGGGCAGTCCCTCCCCAGGTGAGCGTTGTGCGAAGCCTGATCCTTGTAATTACACTGGCTCCTGCACTCGAAGAATTTATGAGGTCCCTTCCTGCACGCGAAGCAACTGCTCTTTTCGCCCTTAGCTCCTGTTTTGCCCCCCCTTAGGACCACCAGCACCAGCCGCCTTCCGAACCGCCGCAGTAATCTAGTAATCTTGTCCTTCTGCTCCCTCGTGAACACCTCGTTGTACTGACCAACAGCTGTTGCCGCTGATCCTCACCAGGTCCAGTTCGATTGGAGCTTCCGGACGTTTCCAAGTGACGGTTCTCCTCAGCAAACGCCTGCTGAAAAGCAGTCATCGTAAGCTTAGATTTGGCAGCCAACTTCTTCATATCCCTTATGAAGGGCTGCCACTGAGGGAACGCCTTCAGAGCCTTGAGCAGAATGACAATTTGCGTCAGGTCGTCCGGTCCAGCGCGCCCCCCGTTCTTGATCCGTTCGATAGCGAGGAGGAACTGAGTCATCTGCCCCAGCATATCATCCCCCTTCTTGAAGGCAAACTGCACCACACTAGCATGATCAGCCAACAGATTATGAACGTCACTCCCATAACGATCATTGAGCGCCTGCACCAGACGAGCTGGATCCATAGGGCGAGCCTCAGCGGTCGTGCCAACGTCTTGGCCACCCCAGACAGACAGAGATACAAGAAGGAGAACACCTCCTGCCTTGCCCTCAGCAGACTTTGCTTTTCTACCGTAGATAGATCGCCCCCAGTCTTGCTGTCCCCGTCTTCGTCATCCGCTGGTTCTTGCTTCGGTGACTTTCCACTCTGCTTCTTGGAAGCAGCCCGCTTAGCAGCGGTCGCAGCAGCCTCCATCGCAAAGGTTTTCTTGTCCACGTAGAATTCGACACACTCGTCCCAGGGCAGCAGCAACTGCTCCCTGTTCTTTCCGGCCAAATAAATACGGATCTCGTGAAGAGCATCCCGCCACTTCGTCGTGCTGTCTTTACCAGAGAACCGATGCTCCTGCTGCACCTGTAGCGTCGTCGTAAACCCCCCGAAAGCAGATTGGTCCTTCTGACCACTCTCGAACGCAAGAAAGCTCATAACCCAGTAGTATTAAAGTATAATACCGGTCACCTAACAACAGCAGACACTTCCTATGTTCCCAAGAATGCGAGAACTGATTACCCTTTAATAATCAAAAATCAAGTATAACACTTCCAGTTATATCCTTTATTATCTATATCAATAATCACTAATGCCTATACTGAATAGTACCGGACCGAACTGTCTATTAATAATTGGAATTACTTAATACGATACATAAATGTATCACTGATAACTTATCATATACCACTCATGCCATTGCCGCGGGAGGCGGGTATGCAACTCGAGAGGAGGTGGATATGATGTGCAATGCCAACCACACCAACGGGCATTGCTGCGCGCTAACGTGGTTAGCTGGAAGTTACTCTGACCCCCGGTGGAACACCAACTACTAGCCCGTCAAGATACCTTCAGGGCCGTCGCACCTCACGGTGGGTAAGGCAGGGTCTTTTCCCGTGTATCATGTCATGTTAAGCTCTCTTTTGCTATATCTAAGAAGAATGGACCTAGGTAGTATTTTAATATATATGGGATCCAAAGCCGTGTCTCTTTCCTGTGGCTAGTTTCTTACTGTTATTACCCAGTATTGGTCTTTGGATCTCGCATACTACCCGCGTTAGCTATGTTAATGGGGTGTCGCACGGCATGCTAGGCTAGGCCAGTTTGCGTTTCTTCGCCTGCCCCAATTTGGCCTTTTTATATTTGCCTGGTGGTGGTGCCCCGATGAGATGGGTCGCTATGCCCTCGGCTATTATCTCATCCCACACCCGTAGGGGGATTCGACCGTGCTGTAGATCGAATGGATAATCTAGCACCATCCTAGGCCACGCCTGTATCTGCCAGGGCGTGTAGCCTTCGGACTTGTCCGTGATGCCTTTCCAGAACGTTTCGACTTCGTTTGAGTCGCGGAATACCGGATAAAAGGTCTGTGATTCCGGTTCGTCTAGGTTCTGGTGTGATCGATAAAACTGCAGTACGGGTGGCTCGGCTTTGATCGCCTTACTTGCGCGCATAACCCGAGTCGGAGTCTGCGGTTCCCATTCCCTCACTTTCATGAGGAAGAAATCGTTTAGACAGTCGTCCCCGACATGTGCCTCTGGTGGCCGGAGAAGGTATATCTTTCCGACGTGCCAGTGCATGGTCTTCACGTCGTCAGCCGACCTCAACTTTGAGTCAGCTGGTGGGCGTCTCAGCACTGGTCAACCTTCTCCTCCTGTTCCGATTGCAGGTGGTTGGTCGGTCGCGGTGCAATAACGTCCCCCTCGGAAACATCGACTTGTTCAGCCGCAACTTCCTTGGCTTCGTCAGTGTTCGGATCGCTCCCCTCGGCTGCGGCCGGTAAGGGTTGCTTCGGGTTCTCCTTCGCCTCGGCCGTCTTGTTTCGGCGCTTGGGCGGAGGCCGTAAACTATGTTCTAGTTTCTGTACATGTACTGCCTCCGTCATCGTTTCATTACGATCCAGCATGGGGTTGAATCGCACCAACCGCCGTACGTGCACTACTAGCGTCTTGCCCTTTCCCTATATTCGGTATGTCAACGCACCTACCTGTTCTACAACAGTGTATGGGCCTTGCCACATCGAAAAGAGTTTGACGCTTACCAAGTTGGGTACCTGGGGTACGTACAAGAAGACTAAGTCCGCCGCATGGTATTCCCCCGACTCATACTTGATTTTGCTCGGCGCCTGTTGATTATGTTTGTGAGCCTCTTCGGCCTCCCGCGCCTTAATGACGTAGTGTCTGGCTTCTGCCATGACTCGTAGGCGACAGGCCATAAGCTCACCATGTTCTAAGAAACCCCCTTCCGGGAGATTTGGTAACACCAACTCCTCCGGAATCCTCAAGTGCTGTCCGTATACTAGGAGATTGGGGGAAGCGCCTGTGGCTTTTCCGCCCAATGCCCTTGATGCGGTGTTGTTCATGGAAAACACAAAAGACGGTAAGGCCTTATGCCATATGTGCTGATTGTCGCGACAATATTGCTGGAGCGCGGCCTTGAGCGGCCTATGGACCCTCTCAATCTTGCCGTTGCTCTCTGGAGAATATGCAGTTACGTATTTCCACTTAAAACCCCACACTGTGGACAGCCGAGCGGAGAGGTCGTTCGTGAACTCCGATCCCCGATCGCTGTACACATTCTTCGGTACCCCGGTATATCGGAAGACATGGTCAACCAGGGCTTCGCATGTCGATTCCGCATCCTTTTCCACAACCGGCACCGCGAACACATAGTTCGAAAAGCGGTCTATGGCCGTTAGGATGTACAGATAGCTGTGGGTTTCCGATCGCGGTAGTGGTCCCACGTAGTCGACGTGTAGTGTTTCAAATAGGTTCTCAACAAGCTTGTATTCCCCATAGAGGCCTTTCTGAGCGTTGTTGTGTGGTGTTTTGGTTTGCTTGCAGTGTTCGCATGCGTCGACTGTGTCAGCGATGGATTTCTGCATACCATGCCACCAGAACCTACGCGATATGAACCATGACATTTTGTCCCTTCCTGTGTGTGAGTTGAGAGCAGAACGGTGTGTGGCTAGCAAGATCGCCTTTCGTAACTGTGGTGGAACCCACAGTGTCCACTTCGATGGCGTCTTTTCCCACTTGCCCCCGGTTAAAGGAGTGTTCATGTTCATGAGTCTGACCCGGCTTTATGTCTCCCTCGCCGAGGATGTCCGACTGTGTGTCGATCTCCTCTAGCAAATCTTGCCAGTCCTCAGCCTCATGTTGCGCGCAGCACACGTGACGTATGCATTGCAGCTGGCCCAACAGTTCGGCCTGAGAGTAGGGTCTATATCCCGGTGTCCAGCTATGTGCGTTGGTGGCCATGTATGCCATCCCCGCCGGCAACGTGTCTTTGAAATCTGCTGTGTGCTCCGTGGCCGTCCAGTCATCATCGGCAGTCCATCCGACTAGGCAGGCCGTGGGAGTATCTAAGGCAAAACGATCTAAGCCATCACTTAGTAATACGGAGCCTTTCACCCGAGGCATCCGCGACAAGCTATCTGGGACCGTGTTGTCTTCGCCTTTAATGTACTCTATGGTGAAATCATACAGGGCTAGCTCCGACTGCCATCGGGCCAGTCGTCCCGTATGTTCTCGGTCCATAACGTGGTCTGTTTGAACCAAGATGTTCGGAGCACCCCATAAGTACTCCCTCAGCCGGCTGAACGCCCAAACTATCGCCAACGCTTCGCGTTGCCTTGTGCAATAGTTGACCTGTTCGGGCGTCAACTTCTTGCTGACGAACATGATGGGTCTTAGCTGTTTGTGATCGGAGTCGTATTGTTGCAAGACCGCCCCGACCGCGTATTTCGACGCGTCGGTTGCCACAACAAAACGCTTCTCAAAGTCGGGGAGAATCAAGACCGATCCGCCCTCTGTGAGGGAGTCTCGTGTCAACGCCTCCTTCAGCTTTGTGTATATTTCCGCAGCCTTTGGCGGCCATTCGCCGTCCGGGTCGCCGTGTAGGCAGAAGTCCCGCAATGGCTTGACAGAATCCTGGAAGTTCGGGATGAATTCTGAGTACACCTGTGCCATACAGCTAGCATGTCTTGGATCATCTCCTCACAGATCTGCTCCCCTTTATAGCTGAGGCGCGATCCGCGGAGACGAGGCATCGTCTGCCCCACCTGTCGCTCGATCTTAGCAGCTGTGTGTGTCACGCCGCCGGCTACAAGTGGTCCGAAGAGGGTTTTGTTCTTCAGAAATTGGGCCTTGAGATCCCGAACAAAGTCTGGTGACCCTGACTGTCGTGCCACGACTTCGTCGATTATCTCTTCGACCGGTTTCTGATCTCTCGGGTCGTCCGGGTACTCTAAGATGGAGTCCGGATCCTCAACCTCATCCTTCGCGTCCCTGCCTGGGTATCGCGTGGTTGATTGGTTGTCCCATGTTGCAAATTCCTGAAGCTCTACTATCATGTCAGCGTACTGTTTCGCTACCGATTTGTGATAGAACCCAAAAAGATCTGAAAGGCAAGCTCCCTCATGTAATCAACCTTCCGAGTCAGCAGTTTGGTTGTATGCCAGACCATCCTGCCTTGATCCGAGCCGGAATGCCTGTCGACTGGGTATCGGTATTGGGTCATCGACCACCCTATCCAATACATCCCTCCACCACATCTCGGTGGGGTGTATCGGGAGTATGATGGTAATGTCCTCACCCCGATCCAACCTATCCGCCAAGAATTTCGGTACCTTCGACAGACTCTCGGATTGGATGGGTTCCGATCCTTGATACCATTGTCGTAGCTTTTCCATGACATCGTCATCCTCTGTGAGGCGTTTGGATGCATGGAAAACTAGACTAGACTTGACCCTTATAAACTCATGAGGCTGCCTCTGCCCGCCTCCATAGAGGTAGGTTCGGTCAAACCCATGCCACGACTCTTCTTGTTTCCGTAGTAGCAAGATTTGGGCCTCGCGTTCAGCTGTCAAATCCTCGAAGCCCGCCCATGGGCCTGTCAACTCCGGAACATAGACATTCGTGTATACCCACGCTGTACCAGCGGGCGTTACACGTTGCTGCATCCGTATATCATGCGGTATGGGTGGTGCGGGAGGGATCAAAGTCACCTGTGCCCTTCCCCTATACGGATGCTCTGTCGGACGGTCCGGCGGCTGGGGTTAAGTATAGGGTATTCCGCCTCATGGCGTCCCTTTCCATACTTAATTACATCCTGACCCAAGAGGAGCTGTGCTTCCATCATCTTGAGGTCTGGTTTACCCAGCACTATCGTACCCGGAAAATCAGGTACAACCAATACATGTATGGTGTATGTCATACCAGTTGGGAATTCCACCGTTAATGGTAGGCGGCCTATGATCGCACTACGCCCGTCATTTGCCCCGCGAATATATCCGAGTTTCCCTTCACGCGTAAAATCAAATAGCTTCCAGAATTCATCGATAAACCTGCGACCCGCAAACGTAATTTTTGCCATCATCGCTGTCGCTACCTGTATCCAGGTGAGCGTTGAGCCTACGGTTCCCGCCAATATAGCAGGGTGTAACTCATGTCCCTTGCCTCCGCTGCCGGGAGGTCCTGGGGTTCGGCTGCCGACACCGTAGTAGGGCTTGTCGCAATTGCATTTCAGCGTACCTTCGTGCCATCCGGCGTTGTGCATCATGCGGCCAAGCTTGTTCGGATCCACCCGAGTGGTGTTAATCCCATCTGCCTAACTACCGCCGGAGCTACGCTTGGGCCATCCCGTGGACCCGGGAGCACGACAGTATCCTGTGCTGTGAATGGGGATGCGGTATATATATCCTCTGTGCATGAGGGGTAAGCGTGATCAATATGCGGTATATGTGGGTGATTATTGCTGTTGACATTCAAGACAACAAAAAAAATTGATTTTTCTGTTTTGGTTGGAATTTCAGTTTTGGTTGGAATTTTGATTTTGGGTGAAAATTTGAATTTTTCAAATTAACGGCTATATTCGTCCGCAAAATATCGTAAATTTTCGCGAAATGTTACCGTTAAATTTGAAAATTTGAATTTTTGTCACAAAAATGAAAAACTGTCACAAAAATGAAAATCTGACACAAAAATGAAAAACTAATTTTTGTTGTTGTCTTGAATGTCAACAGCAATAATATCCGAGCCGGCCACCGTACCCGGTGCCAGTCTAACACTGAGTCTCGACCGAGCAAAGACCTTTGAGGAACTATCAATTGTTTTGCCCTGGCTTTAATGTCATTCACCTTATTCAAGAGTCTAAAAAAGTGCTGTTTTCTGTAACGGGGCGACTGGTATGGAGCCTGCACTACTTGCGCAGGTGTCCGCTGTGCAGACACGGCAACTTAAGTTTAATTTGATTATTCAAGTCACAGAGTTTAGCAGTCTAGGTGACTTGAACCGTGCCAATGATAACTGAGTTAACTTAAATGCAGGTCTAAGACGGTATTTTCTAATTAAAAGTGTTTGCGTAAATATTAATTACAAGTAGGCGGGGGGGGGGGGGATTCGGATTCTCATAGGCTTCTGCCGGTTACTGAACTACCAGTGACCATGACTGCTGTATAGTTACAATGCCGAAACATCAGTCACGTCACACTGAGAGCACCAGCTCAGCCTTCAACGCAGCTAATGCGCAAAGGTTTGAGTAAGCTTGTTACCAGTAAATTTAACTATTAGGAATAAATATTAACGTTAGTAGTAATAATTCAGTCTCAAAAGGACGCTGAATAATGGCGTCATATGTTGGTAATAAACTATGATCTTCTTATCATAATCATCGCTGCCACATTCGTCAAGGTTTACAACTCTGTCTCCTCTACGTTGGATTGATGTTCGGTGATATCCGACACCTTTCACGAGACAAGAACATTGACTTATGTATTCTTGCTGTAAGCGGCAATGACTGGTGTATGGTCTAACGAATGGTCTCATTCGTCTCAAAAAAAGAAAGATGCCACAACCGTTGCCCTTGCCCCAGTCACAGCCTTGCTCTTATCTTGGTGTTTGAATGAATCTATGTGTGTAATATGCTATGTGTGTTGTTCAATGTTTACTGCTTCCATAGTTTGCCTGAATGTTGACTTGCTGTACTACTTGGCTTTCTATAAAGACTAACAGGAGAATCATACAACAAGAAATAATATTCTTAAGATACTTACAATATCTTAACATGCATGCTGGTTGCAGTTCCCGAAGGTTTCCTCCACGTGTCTTCTACTTGCGAGAAAGACCTTGACGGTGGCTCAATTGGTATCAGTGCTGGTGTCGGACTCATTGAGAGTGCTCGAAAATGCGCCGACGAGAGTTTTTTCCACTCCTGTCGTCGAGGGTTTGCCAGACGCTGCTGTTATAGGCTTGCCAGAGGGAACCTCTCCAGACATCTCCATTTCCTCGTCGTCATCGCTCAGGTCTATTTTGGAATTGTCACATTCATCCTCGGTCTCAGCGTCAAGGGACACGATGGAATTTATGGACGCGGACTGAATGGACGCAGCGCTTCGTAGCGGTGATGCCGGTTTCCGTGTTACATATTGCTTGGTCACACGAGAAACGAGCTGGCTGTCAGCATTTACGGGTTCCGCGGCAATTTCCGCCTTAGAGTCGCCCCCAGCTGTCAGACTTTCCTTCTTCGCTAACAGGTCCGGTAGTTCTTCCGGTGTCTCCACTTCAAGCTGCGGTTGGTGTGACACGTTCCGTGGACCCTGCTTCCTCTGCGGAGTGATGGGCCTACAGAATTCTGGTGTTTTCCAATTGGGTCGACAGCCCGTAAATTCGGTTTCAGACGAACGTGCAGCCTGGTCTAAGTCCCGCAGTTTGGCCAGCGAGCTGGTGCGCCTCAACACGTCTGTAGTGTCTGTCACAACGTATTCCGGTGGGGTATAGTCGGCTTGCTGCGCTTTCTCTGCCATTATAACGGACCAGCTTGAGTCCTGGATCGCAACCATAGATAGATAGTAA
>WBZZ01004982.1:77500-87500 GCA_019918135.1 Paulinella micropora
CCCCTTCAAGTTGCCCGACCGCATCAACAGATGTTACCAGTAGTGGCAGTAGTAGCAGCAGCAACTCATCGACAAAGTCGCTGGAACCCGCAAGTGAAGCCGTCAGTGAGCCAACTAAACAGCAGCTACCGATCTCTCCACCCCCGCTAAATCCATTCTTTCTCCAACTGGTCTACGTTTCTCTGGTCGTAAACCATCAACCAAGAAAGAAAAGGTTACGAAGAAGACAACCTAGGGATGTCTGGAGTGCCTTCGCTGGATTGAAGCCTCAAAACGAACCCTCCGGAAGTTGAAAAACCGAGTAAGCTGCCTTGTCAAATTTTCTGGATGGATCTTTGCGGACACCCAGCGACACTCCACAGCGATAACCACCAACTTTGCCATTGCCCGACGACTCTTTCGCCTACTCAATACACAACTCCTAAACTCGAAACTAGCCCTTATTCAATCTAAAGAATCCGATGGTCAGCCTATACGCCCCTTATGGAAACAACCTACTACATGCTAATTGCAGCCCTTGTCTTTAACAATACTGACCCTGCTCTCCGTCGCTTCAAGCCTATGTTATGCCTATTACAACGCCAGAACAGAGCGGATTTTCCCTTCGATATCCCAAACCCTGGTCGTATGCAGGTAATCTATGGCATCGTCGCACCTGGTACCATACACAGCTACATCGGAGAATCCTTCCAATGGGAAAAGCGAATGAAGTCGGAACTCAGAGGAATGCGAAATTTCAACGATGCTCGACAACACCAACCAGGACAAGCCCGTCTCCTTGTCTTTGGTAACAAGCTAGGCATGCACCGCTTCACGTCCATACCCCTCCTCCTAATGGGACCACTCCCGCTATCTGGTACGAAAATGGAACAAGTTCGGCGCGAACCAACCGACGACGCATGGAAGCAAAGTTCATCGCTTGGCTCAAGCCGACCCTCAACATGAGACGAATCGCCTACCCTTCCGCTGCGATTCGCACTGACGACAACCCAAAACCCTTTGCTCGCCACCGGCTTGTTTTTCCACATGAAGTCTGCGACCATCGCTACCCACAACCGTGCAACACACAATGCAGGAGCCTGGCCAATTCTCAACGGCACACCAGCAATCTTACCTACTGGGAAGCCATTCCGTTAGAAGGACCCCCGCTGATACGCCACTCTATCTCTTCCATCTGTGATGACCTTGACCCCGACACTCTTTTTCAATTTCGAAAACACGGCAATTGCTACGGTCTACAGGCCTGGGACTATGCCACCCGTTTCTATGGAGCCACTAAAATCTATGAAGGCTATCAAATGTCCCCTCGGCAACCATACGTACTACTACGTTCTGCTGTAGCTCGCCAATACCTTGCCCAACCTGGAGCTCACTGCTTATTACGTCTGTCTAACTCTGGGGCTATTCTTGAACTAACCAGCGACCTACGCGTTGAACTTCTTGCACATCACCCCTATCACTGGCTCAACCATATACGACGAGCAACCGCCTACCAAGCACTGCGAGTATGGCAGCGGGCACAAAGTATCGAAAATCACCGCACGAAGCTCTATGCCTGCAATGTGCTCTCCCATCATCTAAGGAAACGACACCCTCTCATCCTGTCCAACAAGACCTACACAATGGAAGTGAATGATCGAATGTGCATAAACAGAAGATCTCTTCGGACCCTACAAAAACGCATTCTGCGAATTTTGCTCTCAGATCGGAACATTCGACAAACCCTCGTATCCCTATGCAAGCGTAGCTACAAAAGACCGGCATCTATTGCGTCGAGGCTTATAAACGCCCCGAGACACCTTGCCACCTTTATGCTTCAACCACACACCATGGAAAAGCCTACCTGTACTACTACCTGTCGCGCATGGGAAAAGAGCAGTCTGACACCGCATGCCTCCTTCCGGCTAGCGTCGATGCCAGGAATCTTAGGACGTGTTGGCCGACTCAGTGCCGCTACCATACCGCACCCAACGCCTGGATTCATTCTCAAGTCACTACTAGGCTCTACTATTGCCTTTGTAAAGCGAACACAGACAGCCCTGCGCCTCCCTACTATTAACTTCGAACGTGAAAAATCCAAATCAGATTCGAAACGACGTACATCAAGCTCAGATCAACTTGACTGCAAAACTTGGATCAACCTGCTCTTTGCCATGGCTGAAAATTTGCCTCACCGCAACAAACGCCTACTTGGTTGCCTTATTGATACGTACAAAAACCTAAGTGAAACATGCCCGGAACTACCACCAAACTCGGTTTCTGAAAAAGATGTCCTGGAAGCTAGAATACGCCTTTCTCGAATGGTAGTCCAAGCGGCGGCCCTTGACAAAAACAACAATCAGCTGTGGGTAACCTGGGAACGCATACAAAAGGAAGTGATTAAAGCACCCTCTTTTCTGCTGGTCTAGCTGATCGCGCTGACCTGCTACATGCCTACCGCACTGACTTCATAAAACATAATCTTCAACGCTTTGGATCACTTCGGACCCGAAAGGCGGGTATCCACTCGACCACTCTACTACCGAAACACAAAGATCCTGCCAACAAAACCAGACTGATTTGCAACCAAGCCCGATCTCCATGGCGCTCAATTCTGCGTAGAGTTGGAAAAATCCTGAGCTTTCTCACTGTGGAACTCTCATGTCGAGTGCGAAATTTCAACTTAAATAGACTGGACGAAATCCGACCTCACCTGGACCGCGCATACTGCACCTTTTCCAATACCAATGCAACAAACACATCAAAAACGCACTATAAGAGCCTTCCAATTCGACGTGAAGCAAATGTTCACCTGGCTAGCCCAATCGAGCACGATGCAGTCTCTACGTTTTGCCCTTGCCCATATCACTTTCCAACCCCCGAGAAATTGCAACTGGAAGCCAATAGTATACACCTCTAAGACCCGCAAACAAACTGGCAAGTATGACATCGGATGGAACCGGAACTATGCCCCGCAAGATTACATCGCCTTCACCTTTGACGACATTATCAATATTGTGTCTCTCGACTTTGCCCACTCCCATTTCACCCTTGGGGATGCTGTCTTCGTCCAGAAAGATGGATGCCCGATTGGAAGATACCTATCCTCACCCCTCGCGCAAATGAAGTGCATGTGTGATGAAGCTGTCCTAATCCGAACACTACTAAAACCGTCACTCACTAAACACTTCTATGGGATACGCCAAATCGATGACCTCCTTCTACTCATACTTGCGAACTGGGATAATGATCTCGAAATGGCCGAAGTTCAAATGATTCTGGAAGCGATCCGTAACTCTGGCACAACTATTGAATCACCATCGCAACCCCATGCCTCCACAGGCGGCCTAGAACTTGAAGAAGATATACTGAAACCGACGAACGATACTTTCGTTGTGAACTTTGCGGCAACGTCCATACAGCTACATGAAGACCCAACCCTAGGCTTCAACATCAGACCCCTTTTCAAGAACTGGACAGATATGATGACCCATAATCGGCAACCAGTGCCACGGCTCCCACCATACTCCCCTTATATCCACCGCACTATACTTCATGCTACTCTTGTTGGTATGCTGGCTAACTTCGCACGTCAAATGAACTCCGAAGATCTCCTCCTCTCGGCCACACTGCAACTCATGGTTGAAATACCCTATCCTTGTTCCATCTGGAAAGCTGCCCTTGACCGTGTAGTACCACACTATCTCTGCCCGGGAGAGTGGAGTAACCTCGCCATCGTCATTTGCACCTTCGCTCACCTGCCGATGCATCTACGCCAAACGCTGACATATACCGAACAGTGGCGAAGCATACGGCAACACTTTCCACAAGCCTCGGACTCGTGGTGATTGTATAAGTGAGCTTCCTGTTTATACTTCCCTTATCGCATACTAACCTGGCTCATAACTATTATTTCTATCTATACCTGAAACATGTGCTTTACTTCCTCCACGCCCTCTAGCAATTCACTCCTTTTTTATCTATATCACCTTGTAATTTTTCTAACTAACATCCGCTACCACACAATATTGTATAACTTGAACCAAGAGTCTTGCACCACAGATTTTTTCCTCAAAACCTCATAGACTTCGTGAGCACAACTCACACGCACTGGAGACCATACACACCTTCAACTGCCCCATATCAGTAACCTTTGTCTTTTCCATTACCCAGCTCTTGTACTAATCCGAGGCTAAGCTTATGCAAAGGGGTGAGCACGGTCACTAGGCACGTGGTCCGGTAAATCCATGTTAATGTTGAATATAATAACCATTTCTGAAAGTTGACTGTGTTCATTTATTAAATTCTTCAAGTTTCTTTGAGCTCGAGTTGTAAGGGTAAGATCAAGTGTCTTCGGTCAGTATAGCAGGTTTCTGGTGAGGTCAGCCGCGGGACTTATCGGATGGATGTTCAAGTTGCTGGTTGTGGCGCAGTGACTGTATGCAGAGGAAAGCAGTTCTTAATACTACTGAGGCGGTCACGGTAGTCAAGACATACTGTTGAAGGACGATCATGATGATCATAGTATATATAGAAATATCAATAGCCTCCGAGCAGACTCATGATAATCCGTGAAATCTTGGGGTTTTTGCGTGAGATGTGGGTGTGCGTCGGTTCATCTCCTGTTTGGCATGGGGAATTTACTGACACTCATCCGTCACAGCGGCACTATGAACGACACTCGGAGCCTGGGTTGCATTTATTTATTAATATTGCTGTTGACATTCAAGACAACAAAAAAAATTGATTTTTCTGTTTTGGTTGGAATTTCAGTTTTGGTTGGAATTTTGATTTTGGGTGAAAATTTGAATTTTTCAAATTAACGGCTATATTCGTCCGCAAAATATCGTAAATTTTCGCGAAATGTTACCGTTAAATTTGAAAATTTGAATTTTTGTCACAAAAATGAAAAACTGTCACAAAAATGAAAATCTGACACAAAAATGAAAAAATAATTTTTGTTGTTGTCTTGAATGTCAACAGCAATATTTATATAGTTTTGAACACTGCATTTTGTGTAACGTGGGACTCTAAGATTACGGGACCGAGCAATAGTGTGCTTCCAGGTTGCCTCGCTCGGGCCCTCCCTTGCGAGTGTAAAAACTGAAAAAATGCGTATGTAGTCAGTGCAGACTTTGGAACAGAGTCCTTCAACACGTGTAACTTGGTAATTATTAGTACTTTGAATTTTGACTGTCACGATAAATGTGGAAAAATGGAAACTGAAAATGGCACTGAAAAAAGCGGTGACGGGTGTGCTGCCTTTTCAATGTATAATAATAAATTTAAACGAAAGTAATAGGTTGATAAGATAAGCACGTCATAATAAAACACAAAACCACCCATGAATAGGAATAAACTGAAATACTCGGGGCGCCTTCAGCATCGTTGTAGCGTTATTGTCGACCGAGAAAGATGAGACTTATCAAATTTAGTTCAACTTGAATTTTGCTCGTTATGATGGAGTTTGCCACTTGAGATTCTCACTGGAGTTTATGACTAATTGTAAGACTGATGTGCAAATATCATTTTCTGGGAAATTAGAAAAATACATCGAGGGGGCAAGCGCCTGAAGCGTGTACCCGGCAGGGAAAGGGGAACATTGAGCGAGAATTGAGCAGGTTTAGCGGTTGGGAAGTTACTTTTAGCTGTCTGGGTTTGTCATTCAAAGTAATTTCACACCATTTTGTGTGGTTGTGTGTCTCGTCAGGAAAAAATGTTTTCTGTGAAAATCTACGTGAGCCAGGGCAAAATTGAATATGCACAAGTTACTTTTGATGAGAGCAGTGACGGTGGCCGTTCCAATGCAAATGTTTGGCTGGTTCTATTCGCTATTGATCCAATGATCGCGCACTCTTGAAGACAGCATGATCGTTCCCATCAATCGAGTTGGTATGACAAAGCTGGAGCCATCAGTTGAACGCTCACGACAAGCGGTCTGGTCTGCATTTTCGTACCTCCAATATCGATTGAAAAAACTGAGCTGAAAGTCGGGTGCTTAGCAACGTGAAAGTCCTTAGTACTAGAACAAATTTATTGGCTAATCTATTGCTCAAATAATGTAACAGAACAAGTCTATTGGCTGATCGTTTGCTCATTCTTGAAGACAGCGAGGCCATTCTATCGAATTGGTTCGGCTTGTTCTGTCCGCTGTTGATCCATGGTTTGCAGAAGGAGAACGGATACGTGTTGAAGTGGAAGAATGTGCTGAAGAAGAAGAAGGAGAATCGGTTGACAAGGAAGAACGAGGATGGGTTGAAGAAGAAGAGTATGTTGAATAAGAAGAATGGATTGAAGAGCGAGTAGGGGAATGGCTTGAAGCAGAAGGAGAATAAGTTGAAGAAGAAGATTGGGTTGTAGATGAACGAGAATGTTTTAAAGGGGAAGAATAGGTTGGAGAAGAAGAAGAAAAAGAAGAAGAAGAAGAAGAAGAAGAAGAAGGAGAAGAAGAAGAAGAAGAAGAAGAAGGAGAAGGAGGAGGAAGAGTACTAGTATGGATTGAAGAGGGAAAATGGGTTGCCGAGGAAGAAGAAGAACGAGGAGGGGAAGAATTGATGGAAGAAGAAGAGGAAAGTTGACGGGTAAAGAAGGAAGAAGAACTTGGAGGAGAAGACTGGGTAGAAGAACGAGGAAGTGTTGAAGGGAAAAAATTGGTTGAAGAAGAAGAAGAAGAAGAAGAAGAAGAAGAAGAAGAAGAAGATGAAGAAGATGAAGACAGGGATGAAAAGGAAGAGGAAGAGGAGGAAGCGGGATGAGGAGAGAAGGAAGGAAGCGAGGGCATAGAAGTGGATGCCAAGGCAGAGACAAAAGAGAAGGAGGACGAGGAAGTGGAGGAGGAGGAGGAGGAAGAGGAGGAGGAGGAGGAAGAGGAGGAGGAGGAGGAGGAGGAAGAAGAAGAAGAAGAAGAAGAAGAAGGAGAAGGAGAAGAAGAAGAAGAAGAAGAAGAAGAAGAGGAGGAGGAGGAAGAAGAAGCGGTTGAGGACATATCGCAAGTGAGAAATGAAGAAGAAGAAGAAGAAGAAGAAGAAGAAGAGGACATATGAGATTCGGAGCGAACACGGGTGTGGAATGACGACGATTGCAGGGTGGAAGTACGAGAAGGAGAAGACGAAGAGGAAGAGGAAGAGAAGGAGGAGGAAGAAGAGGAGGAGGAAGTAGTAGTAGTAGTAGTAGTAGTAGAAGAAGAAAGTCTAGTAGAAGAAGAAAGTCTGGTAGTAGTAGTAGTAGTAGTAGTAGTAGTAGTAGTAGTAGTAGTAGTAGTAGTAGTAGTAGTAGTAGTAGAGGCGGAGGAAGAAGGAGGGTAAGGTGGCAGTGGGAAGTTATCGTTGTCGTTGTCGTCGACCAGGTCTTCAGAGCTATCACGAGGACGGCTTAGTGTGCCGTCAGGCCCCTGATCCTGAGGACGACGATGATGATGATGATGACATGACCTCTCTCTCTCTCTCTCTCTCTCTCTCTCTCTCTCTCTCTCTCTCTCTCTCTCTCTCCACCCCCCTCCTGCCCCCCCCCCCCCCCCCCCCCCCCCCCTCTCCTCCTCTCTCTCTCTCTCACACACACATACACACCTGCAGCAAAATGTGGCGTAGCGCACTTTGCGGTCCAGGCAGTGGGTGTACAGCGTTTGCAGCATTCTCTCTCTCTCTCTCTCTCTCTCTCTCTCTCTCTCTCTCTCTCTCTCTCTCTCTCTCTCTCTCTCTCTTTCCAACCTGTAGCAAACTATTGCGCGCGCCTTGTACTCCTTGCAGTGGGTGTACAGCTTCCACAGAGCTGCTACTAGATATAGAAATACAATATACATACAAACATGCATGAATAAATACATATATACAATGCATCTTGTTATAAATAGATGTATACAATGCATCTTGTTCCAGGCAGTGGGTGTACAGCTTGCACAGAGCTGCTACTACATACATGTAGATATAGAAATACAATATACATACAAACATGCATGAATAAATACATACATACAATCATGCACAGAGTTGCTATACATACATACATACAGATATACACACAATATACATACAAACATGCATGGATAAATACATATATAAAATGCATCTTGTTCTAGGTAGTGGGTGTAGAGCATGCACAGAGTTGCTATACATGCATACATATAGATATACAGATATTCACACATAATATACATGCAAACACGCATAAATAAATACATATATACAATGCATCTTGTTCCAGGCAGTGGATGTACAGTGTGCACTGAGTTGCTATACATGCATACATACAGATATACACACATACAGATATACATGTATACATGCATATACATATGTAGATAGCACAAGCAAACAGACATGTACATACATTAGTATAACTATTTTTTATATCTATGTATACTCATAAAATTAATCATATATACATACATACATACATATATATATATATACACACACACACACACACATATATATATATATATAATATTTGTTGACCCGCTGAAGAGAGAAGAGAACTTGTAAATATACATATGCATGCACATTATTGTACATAGATAGACAGTATATGCATTTGTATTATATACATGTATATATGTGACCTGTTGAAAAGAGAAGGAAATGTTTCCAGCTTAATGGGCAGGGATGGTCTACATACAAGCATGTACACATGTATGTATGTATGTATGTATGTATGTATGTAGGGAATGCCAGCTTAATGGGCAGGGATGGTCTACATACAAGCATGTATGCATGTATGTATGTATGTATGTATGTAGGGAATGTTTCCAGCTTAATGGGGAGGGACGGTCTACATACAAGCATATATACATACATACATAAATACATACATACATGCATGCATGCATGCATACATACATACACACATACATGCATACATGCATACATGCATGCATACATACATACATACATACATATATGCATGCATGCATAACATGTATGCATGCATAACATGTATGCATACATACGTACATACATACGTACATACATACGTACATACATACATTCATACATACATTCATACATAAATACATACATACATACATACATACATACATACATACATACATACATGCATACATGCATACATGCATGCATGCATGCATGCATGCATACATACATACATACATACATACATACTACATACATACATACATACATACATACATGCATGCATGCATGCATACATACATACATACGTACATACATACATACATACATACATAAATACATACATACATACATACATACATACATACATACATACATTCACATACATGCATACATGGATCATACATGCACATGCATACATACATTACATAGATAGATTACATAGATAGATAGATATTTTGATATATATATATATGTATATATATATATATAGATAGATAGATAGATAGATAGATAGATACACACCGGGTCAAGCGGCCGGGGAGAAATGAGGTGGATTAGATAGATAGATAGATAGATAGATAGATAGACAGACAGATAGATAGATAGATAGATAGATATATATATATATAGAGAGAGAGATAGATAGACAGATAGATAGATAGATAGATAGATAGATAGAGATAGAGATAGATAGATAGATAGATAGATAGATATAGATAGATATAGATAGATAGATAGATAGATAGATAGATAGATAGATAGATACACACCGGGTCAAGCGGCCGGGGAGAAGTGAGGTGGAATAGATAGATAGATAGATAGATAGATAGATAGATAGATAAAGATAGATAGTTACACACCTAGTGAAGCGGCCGGGGAAAATTGAGGCGGAACGAGAAGAAGAACAAGTGGCAAAAGATGGTAGTGAGGATGAGGACAAGGATATTGCAGTGCGTGAATAGTGTTGTCGTTGCGAGCCGCGCGATCGACGCCAGCCTTTTCCCAATAACATCATACGTAAACATATGTACTTGAATTTTCTTTCTCCCTCACTTTTGCCCCCTTTTCCCTCCTCTTCTTACTAAGAACCTCCATCTTCCCCCCCCCCCCCCCCCCCCCCCCCCCCCCCCCCCCCCCACACACACACTCCA
>WBZZ01004982.1:122500-127500 GCA_019918135.1 Paulinella micropora
TCCCTTCGATTGTGGCTACTAAGAGTTCGTAGTATAAAAAGATTATGCGAGCAAACATAGGGGGCACGTGGTACCACCAGAGAGCGAACTGGAT
This sequence comes from Paulinella micropora, assembly GCA_019918135.1. Classification (NCBI taxonomy): domain Eukaryota; phylum Cercozoa; class Imbricatea; order Euglyphida; family Paulinellidae; genus Paulinella; species Paulinella micropora. The sequence continues at coordinate 122,595 of WBZZ01004982.1, forward strand.
CAAGTTGTGGTTTACGCTTCCAAAAGCGTTTTGTAGGTCAATCCATGCTATGACCAGTTGGCGATAGTGATCTTTTGCATTTCTGATGGTAGCTTTTGTAGTTGCAATGTGCTCGGGGCATCCTGCAACGTTACGGAGGAAACCTTTTTGTTTTGCTCTGTCAAAGTACTTGTTATCTAGCAAAAAACTCTCTAGGCGTTTTGACCACAAAGAGAAAAATACCTTACCCGAGCAGCTTGTCAGAGCAATCGGACGATAGTTTGAGGCCTGAAGTGGATCGCCGTCCTTATGAAGGAGGGAGATAGCAGCTTGGGCCCAGCTATTAGCTACGTCAGTTGTCCAACACTTGACAATGAGTTTGTGTAAGAAAAGTAAAGCGGTGGGAAGTCTCTTGTAAACAAGGTAGCTAATACTATCTCTGCCAGGGGCTGCACCATTACGCTTGGCAAACACAGATCTTTTGGTTTCCAAGAAGGACGGTGGCTTGAGGTCAAAGGGGACAGTTGGTAGAGGTGGGCGATTCATTTCAGGTAAGGGCACGTAGGTTTGTTCACGATTAGCGTCTTTGTATAGGTTGGGAAAGTAGGAGTCACAGTTTTCTTTGGATAGGGAGGAAGTGGTTTGGGTTGAGGGGGGATGAAACAGATTTTTGGCAAACTTATGAGGGTCAGTTCGGAAGCGTGTATTTGCTTGTCGTTGAGCGGAGCTTAAAGTTGCTTCCTTGAGACGACGGCGGAGGCGGTTACCGGTCTTCAATAATACTCGCCAAGTTTTTTGCAGGCTTTTTGCAACAGCAGCTGGAATTGAACCTGCCCTTTTGAGATCTCGCAGATGTCTCTTTTGGATCAGTTTTTGTTGTCGGTTCTGCGTGAGTTCTGTTTGGAGCCGGATTACGTGGCGGTTTTTTCGTTCATGAGTTTGTTCTTGTGTTTTTGTTTGAGGTACCCGTTGTGATATGAAGTCGTAGAGATATCTTTCAAATTTCGCTACTGCTTCGTCACACGACAAGCGTTTGATGAGAGAGGAGGGGAGGATGAGAGGGAGTGCGGATTGGAGTTCTTCTTCAATGCCTTTCCATTCGCTTGGTGTTGATGGCAATACCAGGCGTTTTCTTCTTTCGGTTGGTTCTTTCGGGGCACTTCTTGTCCGATGGACGAAATGGGAGTATGTCTCGGCGTCAACACAGTGGGTGGAATCCAGGTTGATAATGCCGGGTTGCGACTTGTAGTCCGGATGGACGTGCGCTTTTGGGCTCTTCTTTTCGAGGAGGCCCGAAAGGTCTTCGTAAGGGTGAACATGAGCAAAATCTCCTCCAGGGGGTTCAGGCGGTGCAGAGCACGCACTGGGAGGGTGACGGCGGCCAATCCGGAGGGAATAGCGGTGCGTCGGTAGGTTTTCGCATGTAGTTTTTGTAACTTACGGCTTAACTTAGGGGAAGCAAGCCTCTTTGTTTAAGCCAGATAGATAGATAGATAGATAGATAGATAGATAGATGCGATCTATGCGTCTGTCTTCGTCCGAATTACTATCTATCTATTCTATCTATCTATTCTATCTATCTATTCTATCTATCTATTCTATCTATCTATTCTATCTATCTATTCTATCTATCTATTCTATCTATTCTATCTATTCTATCTATCTATCTATCTATCTATCTATCTATCTATCTATCTATCTATCTATCTATCTATCTATCTATCTATCTATCTATCTATCTATCTATCTATCTATCTACCTACCTATCTACCTATCTATCACCTATCTATCTATCTATCTATCTATCTATCTATCTATCTATCTATCTATCTATCTATCTATCTATCTATCTATCTATCTATCTATCTATCTATCTATCTATCTATCTATCTATCTATCTATCTACCTACCTACCTACCTACCTACTACCTATCCATCTATCTACCTATATCTATCTACCTATCTATACCTATCTATCTATCTATCTATCTATCTATCTATCTATCTATCTATCTATCTATCTATCTATCTACTATCTATCTATCTATCTATCTATCTATCTATCTATCTATCTATCTATCTATCTATCTATCTATCTATCTGTCTATCTACCTACCAACCTACCTACCTACCTACCTACCTACCTACCTACCTATCTATCTATCTATCTATCTATCTATCTATCTATCTATCTATCTATCTATCTATCTGTCTATCTACCTACCTACCTACCTACTTACCTACTATAGATGAAATATCGACTTATGTCAGAAAAAAGGAGCTTCTGATTTCGTCAACCAGGAAGTCTGTGGGTAAAGTATTAACCCGATGCCCAGCTAAGCCGTGATGTTTGCACGGAAGGGACTGATACAGGCAATACCAAAGCTCCCTAGTACCAGGCGGGGCCAGGGCTCGTTCCATAAAGCGCCCCTTGCAGAACGAGCTCCCACCTCCATTACAGAGGGCCCAGTAAGCAGATGGAGTTTCGAGACTACTCGACAGTCTAGTATAAACCGACAGAGCACTGTGGGTTTTATTCCGGGCTCAACAAGCGAGAAAGGGCACCCTGAGGGAACAGGATTGTGCTTCCCGTCGCTATTTCGGCATGTGACTTATAGGCGTATGGCTAGGCACACATAAGGCACCCCACCACGGGCCCAGCACACCCACACCATCCCCTAATTCTCTGTCTGTCGACAGATGGCACCCATTTCAAAAAAATCAAGCCCAAGAGAGGGTCAGTGACACCTCAAGTGGCCTTGGTTCACTTCGTAGAGTAAGTGATAAGATCAACTGATGAAATATCGACTAATGTCAGAAAAAAGGAGCTTCTGATTTCGTCAACCAGGAAGTCTGTGGGTTAAGTATTAACCCGATGCCCAGCTAAGCCGTGATGTTTGCACGGAAGGGACTGATACAGAAAATAGATAAATAGATAGATAGATAGATAGATAGGTAGATAGATAGATAGATAGATAGATATAGATAGATAGATATAGATAGATAAATAGATAGATAAATAGATCCATTCTATCTATCTATCTATCTATCTATCTATCTATCTATCTATCTATCTATCTATCTACCTACTATCTATCTTTCCTATCCATCCTATCTATCTATCTATCTATCTATCTATCTATCTATCTATCTATCTATCTATCTATCTATCTATCTATCTATCTATCTATCTATTCTATCTATTCTATCTATCTATTCTATCTATCTATTCTATCTATTCTATCTATCTATCTATTCTTTCTATCTATTTGTTCTATCTATCAACCTTGGGGAGTCCATGCGTCTGATCTCGTCCCCCGAAATCATTCGCCGTATAGAAGCATCGTAGCTTTGAACCTGTGTAGGTAGGTAGGTAGGTAGGTAGATTGATAGATAGTTGGGTAGGTAGGTAGGTAGGTAGGTAGAAAGGTAGAAAGGTAGGTAGGTAGGTAGGTAGGTAGGTAGGAGGTAGGTAGGTAGATAGATAGATAGATAGATAGATAGATAGATAGATAGATAGATAGGGTCGTCCGAAGTCATTCGCTGTATAGAACCATCGTAGCTTTGAACCTGGGTGGGTAGGATGGTAGGTAGGTAGATAGATAGATAGTTGGGTAGATAGATAGGTAGGTAGAAAGGTAGGTAGAAAGGTAGGTAGGTAGGTAGGTAGGTAGGTAGATAGATAGATAGATAGATAGATAGATAGGTAGATAGATAGATAAAATGGATGAATAGACAGACAGACAGACAGACAGATAGATAGATAGATAGATAGATAGATAGATAGATAGATAGATACCTCGACAGCTAGAGGGTCTCTGGTCTGACCATAAGAAGCAGATACAGACATAGACATCGATTCTTTCCTTGATGTTCCTAAAGCATACATACATACATACATACATACATACATACATACATACATACTACATACATACTGTATGTACACACACACACACACACACACACACATATATATATATATAATATATATTATATATATATATATATATATATGTACATATATATATATAATGGGAAACGCGGTCAAATTTGTCGAAATGTATACATACAAACATACATGCATACATACATACATAAATACATACATACATACATACATACATGCATACATACATACATACATACCACGAGGGGGAGATTGCGAGGGGAAGAAACCACGACGGGACACTGACCTCGCCTAGATAGTAAGTAAGTAACTAAGTAAATAAGTAAGTGAGTAAATAAGTAAGTATGTAAGTAAGTAAGTTAGTTAGTTAGTTAGTTTGTAAGTAAGTAACTAACTAACTAAGTAAGTAAGTAAGTAAGTAAGTAAGTAAGTAAGTAAGGAATAGAAAGAGAATGGTATAGTACGCGATTAACCACAAATTTGACGTGCTTTGCGGGCGAGCCGGGCCGGCGAGCCCGCAGAACACGTCAATGGCGCGCCGCATATGTAGTTTTGTCGGTAACCTGACCACATTTTCTGGAGGTGACCGATAAAGATGGATAGGTAGGTAGGTAGAGAGATCGAGAGATAGATTGCGAGGGGGAGAAACCACGACGGGACGACGACCTCACCTAGATAGACGGATGGATAGATAGATAGATGGATGGATGGATGGATGGATAGATAGAAAGAGAAAGATGGATAGGTGAGTAGATAGAGAGATCGAGAGATAGATTGCGAGGGACAGAAGCCACGACGGGACGACGACCTCACCTAGGATAGAAAGAGAAAGATGGATAGGTAGGTAAGTAGGGAGATAGAGAGATAGATTGCGAGGGGTTGAAGCCACGACGGGACGACGATCTCGCCTAGATAGAGAGAAGAGAGAAAGATGGATAGAGACAAGAGAACGAGAAAGGGAAGGGAGGGAGAGAGATCGAGAGATAGATTGAGATGGGCTGAACCCATGACAAGAAA
>WBZZ01004982.1:145000-155000 GCA_019918135.1 Paulinella micropora
GAGAGACTGACACGGGGGGGTGGAGGACCTCGAACAAGGGTATTGGAGGCTTATGTCCGTTGAGGATATGCCATTAGCTGCATCAGTACGCCTCAGATATAGTATTATTATTATTATTATTATTATTATTATTAGGGAGTACATAGGCCATCGGTCCTTTCCATGGGCTGATTGGTATAAAGCTCCTAGAGTAATGTTCTTTGCCGTCACTTCCTTTATTCCACCGATTGGTGTGGAGACTTTCCTTATGGAATGGAGGATTGGATGCACATGGCCTTTTGGCTCAGCAATTGGCAGGAGATACACTATTATTATTATTATTATTATTATTATTATTAACGACAACCTATGTGACCAATTCGAAGCCATGGCGCAAGCCGAGGAGATCCGGACTGAGACGGGCCCGCTGGACTATGATTACACCGAGAAGGAAGTGAAGCTCTGCCAGAAAAATCTCCAGAATAACAAATCGTGCTCACCGGATAAGATCAAGAACGAGATGCTCAAGTACGGAGGCACGCGGATTGTGAGCTTTCTGGTACGCTTCTTCAACTGGTTGAAATCGTGCGAATACAGTCCCAATGATTGGGGCAAAGCAATTATCGTCAACATCCCAAAAGGAGGCGACCCAACCGATCCGGAAAATTGGAGAGACATCGCGATCCTGAGCTGTCTGGGTAAGATGTATCTGTCTCTTATGGCGGCGAGGCTTACGGCTTTCATCGATCAGCCGGGCTTGCTGCGCCCAGAGCAGGGTGGGTCCCGGCCAAAACGTGGTACGGGAGACCAGATTTTTGTCCTGAAGGAGCGTTTGCGCCTTAGACAACAAGCTGGCCTCCCTTCTTTCGTTTTGTTCGTGGATCTGAGAAAGGCATTCCCTACGGTATGGCGGGCCAGGTTGTTTCAGAGGCTAACCCAGATGGGGGTACAAGGCAAGTTCTATCGCATTCTGCGGCGTTTTTACCGAAGAACGTCTTCGCGAGTGCCAGTCGACGGCGAACTCACTGGTGAAGTGCTGGAAGAGATGGGAGTTCAGCAAGGGTCGCCGTTGTCACCGTCGCTGTTCAACGTCTTCATGGATGAGCTAACGGTCCGAATCGCGAAAGAGTTGGAGATCGAGGACCTCAACCGCATCGAAGACATACGGACCCTGCTTTACGCCGACGACGTTGCGGTAATTGCGCATAGTGTCACGGAGTTTCAACAGATTGTAAATGTCGTGGCGACATTCGTGGAGGACTATCGGCTTGAAATCAACCTGAAACCGGGCAAGACGGAAGTCATGCCGATATACGGGCACGCCAAGTCAAAAAAGTCGCCCCCCCCTGCGTGAGGTTCCGGGGCAAGGTTCTCAACGTCACCGACCACTACAAATACCTGGGAGTTCTGCTCACGGACACCCTCTCCGATAAACCGCAAGGTGATCGACCTCACGGTCGTTCAGGAGGTGGGTAGAAGGAGGGGAAGGCCTAGTCAGGTAGAATGTCTGGCTAGATCTGTTGTAGGTGGAGGCCAGCGCAGCGTCGCGGACCTCTTCTCGGCAGATAACTCCTCTTACTCCATGCACCCACTTGCACATGCACAGCACGCTCACTTGCACATTGCACCGCCAGTCGAATCTTTGGAGCGGAGCCGCGTCACCGAACGGCCCCGTGAGACCAATCAGGCACATGTCCGACAGGATCAAAGGCCAATTGACTGATAAGTCTATTATTATTATTATTATTATTATTATTATTATTATTATTATGGACACCGTGATAGCCCAGTGGTCAAGTTCTACCATCTGGGCCCTGTCGCCAGTTCGATTCCCGTCGGTGCCACCAGTATTTTCATTGAACATACCGGTCTATTTCTGGACCAGTATTTTCATTGAACATACCGGCCCGTCTGGAAGTGTTGGAACTGCCCTTGCGGGGGTGTCATTAGAGCTTATCGTCAATTCTTCGTACTCCCCTCACGGGTGAGACGATGGAGGCGCATGTGCAGAAATGCATCAGCCATTGACAGAGAAGCACTATTATTATTATTATTATTATTATTATTGGACACCGTGATAGCCCAGTGGTCAAGTTCTACCATCTGGGCCCTGTCGCCAGTTCGATTCCCGTCGGTGCCACCAGTATTTTCATTGAACATACCGCTCCGTCTGGACCAGTATTTTCATTGACCATACCGGTCCGTCTGGAAGTGTTGGAACTGCCCTTGCGGGGGTGTCATTAGAGCTTATCGTCAATTCTTCGTACTCCCCTCACGGGTGAGACGATGGAGGCGCATGTGCAGAAATGCATCAGCCATTGACAGAGAAGCACTATTATTATTATTATTATTATTATTATTATTATTATTATTATTATTATTATTATTATTATTATTATTACTGGACACCGTGATAGCCCAGTGGTCAAGTTCTACCATCTGGGCCCTGTCGCCAGTTCGATTCCCGTCGGTGCCACCAGTATTTTCATTGAACGTAACGATCCGTCTGGACCAGTATTTTCATTGAACATACCGGCCCGTCTGGAAGTGTTGGAACTGCCCTTGCGGGGGTGTCATTAGAGCTTATCGTCAATTCTTCGTACTCCCCTCACGGGTGAGACGATGGAGGCGCATGTGCAGAAATGCATCAGCCATTGACAGAGAAGCACTATTATTATTATTATTATTATTATTATTATTATTATTAATTTTGTTGCTGTTGTTGCTGTTGTTACTTAAGAACATCTATCTATCTATCCATCGATCTACCTATCTATCTATCTATCTATCTATCTATCTATCTATCTATCTATCTATCTATCTATCTATCTATCTATCTATCTCCTTTTTTCTGACATTAGTCGATATTTCATCTATCTAATTAGGGGATGGTGTGGGTGTGCTGGGCCCGTGGTGGGGTGCCTTATGTGTGCCTAGCCATACGCCTATAAGTCACATGCCGAAATAGCGACGGGAAGCACAATCCTGTTCCCTCAGGGTGCCCTTTCTCGCTTGTTGAGCCCGGAATAAAACCCACAGTGCTCTGTCGGTTTATACTAGACTGTCGAACAGTCTCGAAACTCCATTCTGCAAGGGGCGCTTATGGAACGAGCCCTGGCCCCGCCTGGTACTAGGGAGCTTTGGTATCGCCTGTATCAGTCCCTTCCGTGCAAACATCACGGCTTAGCTGGGCATCGGGTTAATACTTTACCCACAGACTTCCTTGGTTGACGAAATCAGAAGCTCCTTTTTTCTGACATTAGTCGATATCTCATCTATCTATCTATCTATCTGACCATCTGTCTAACACGAAACTGGTATACCTAGAAGAATGAACTATTGCACCATACAGAAAATAGATAGACAGATAGATAGATAGATAGATAGATAGATAGATGTTCTTAAGTAACAACAACCAATAACGATAACAACAACAACAACAACAACAACAACAACAACAACAACAACGACAACGACGACGACGACAACAACAACAACAACAACAATAACAACAACAACAACAACAACAACAATAATAATAATAATAATAATAATAATAATAACAACAATATAATAATAATAACAATAATAGTGCTTCTCTGTCAATGGCTGATGCATTTCTGCACATGCGCCTCCATCGTCTCACCCGTGAGGGGAGTACGAAGAATTGACGATAAGCTCTAATGACACCCCCGCAAGGGCAGTTCCAACACTTCCAGACGGACCGGTATGTTCAATGAAAATACTGGTCCAGAAATAGACCGGTATGTTCAATGAGAATACTGGTGGCACCGACGGGAATCGAACTGGCGACAGGGCAATAACAATAATAATAATAATAATAATAATAATAATAGTGCTTCTCTGTCAATGGCTGATGCATTTCTGCACATGCGCCTCCATCGTCTCACCCGTGAGGGGAGTACGAAGAATTGACGATATGCTCTAATGACACCCCCGCAAGGGCAGTTCCAACACTTCCAGACGGGCCGGTATGCTCAATGAAAATACTGGTCCAGAAATAGACCGGTATGTTCAATGAAGATACTGTGGCACCGACGGGAATCGAACTGGCGACAGGGCCCAGATGGTAGAACTTGACCACTGGGCTATCACGGTGAATAATAATAATAATAATAATAATAATAATAATAATAATAATAATAATACAGCCCAATGGCCTCAAGGCGTTAAACTGTGACGCCAACTCATAACCCTTTGGTGGTAGATGCTGGGGAGGAGGGTCGTTGCGCGCGTAAAAGATCTTAAACTCCGCATATGCTGGTTGATAGCCCAGGACCCAGCAGACACCAGATTGTTATGGGTGGGGTTTCGAGGCAGCTCTAGCAACCGCGCTTGGTGTATGCACTTGCACATTCGGTGACGTCTTGCAAGAGGTTGCTGGGACTGCGGAATAACCTCGGCTTAGTGCAGTCTTGCCCTCAGGAGCTCCATCGGTGGCCCCGATCATCAGGCGAGAGACTGACACGGGGGGGTGGAGGACCTCGAACAAGGGTATTGGAGGCTTATGTCCGTTGAGGATATGCCATTAGCTGCATCAGTACGCCTCAGATATAGTAAATAATAATAATAATAATAATAATAATAATTATTATGTATCTCCTGCCAATTGCTGAGCCAAAAGTCCATGTGCATCCAGTCCTCCATTCCATAAGAAAAGTCTCCACACCAATCGGTGGAATAAAGGAAGTGACGGCATAGAACATTACTCTAGGAGCTTTATACCAATCAGCCCATTGAAAAGGATCAATGGCCTATGTACTCCCTAATAATAACAATAATAATAATAATAATAATAATAATAATAATAATAATAATAATAGTGCTTCTCTGTCAATGGCTGATGCATTTCTGCACATGCGCCTCCATCGTCTCACCCGTGAGGGGAGTACGAAGAATTGACGATAGGCTCTATGACACCCCCGCAAGGACAGTTCCAACACTTCCAGACGGACCGGTATGTTCAATGAAAATACTGGTGGCACCGACTGGAATCGAACTGGCGACAGGGCCCAGATGGTAGAACTTGAACACTGGGCTATCACGGTGTCAAAATAATAATAATAATAATAATAATAATAATAATAATAGGCTTCCTCAGACTATAGCATCAGATCCAGATCCTGGACATGTGCCTCCATTGGGTCACCGGGGTCAGCCGATCCCAACGCATTGTCAGAACACCAAACAGACATAGCAGCAACAGCAACAGCAGGGGCAGATGGGGGCTGTGAAGTGCATGAAGAGCTAGATGCGAGGGTGTTAGCTGAAGAGAAGAACTCCGAGACACTACGCTGCGCTCCCGAACCCCTCTCTCTAGCCAGGACGTCCACTCTGCGCGGACGGCCGCGCCGCGCAACATCAACGTCACTTGGGGGAGAGGGTGGGACAGAAGCTGATGGAACCTCAGTGAGGTCAATCACCTCCTCGCCCCCATCCTCCACCCCAAGCTCCTCCCTTTTACCCTCCCTAGCAGACCAACACTCAGACACATATGATCCAAACAACACATCCAACTTTGGAGGGGGACGCAACGCTGTAACCCCTAACAACGCAGCAAGCCTAAAGTTACTGCGGAAGCGCGACTTCCCCTGAAAAAACTTACAAAACAATCGTGATTGATCCACAGGCGACATATCATCCCAACCCTGCCGCACAGAGCCCTCCCGCTCCCGCCCAAGCAACACATCCTCCACCACAACCTCACCGCCTACGACCTCACCACCCTCCTCACTCCCTCCATTCCCCTCAGCAGCCCCCACAGCCATGCCACCGAGCCTCTGCATACTCAGCAACAGCTGCTTACGTCTCCCCTCATGCATGGGGCAATCCCATAAGAAGTGCGCAAGGGACTCATTGACATCATCATGACAACAGAAGCAGCGAGGGGACATGCCACTGACCAACTTGCTGCGGTACAACCGAAGGCGGTTGTTGCAGCTGAGCAACCTTCTCCGAAGCAGATTATAATGCGCATCATCAAGGGCTACCCATCTTGGGAACTCCTTAGTTCCAAAGACTTGTCTTAGGATGACTCGCAGGCCATCAGTAAGATCGCTGCCTGCCTCTCGCTTGTCCCACATCAGTTGCTGCACCATCTTGACGTCCTGCTGAAGGGCCCACTTGTCCACAGTCAAAAACCAACCCTCGAGGTCCTTCTCTGAGCTATTTAGGAGCTCCTGAAGCCCTTGTTGTAGATCCATTGAGTCCCTGATAGCGCCTTCGGCCTCCGCAGTCCAGTCGGATTTGACTTGAGATGCGATGACAGGAAATCGCTTCTCCGGTAGAACACGCAGCCGTCCATAGAACTTCAGTTGCGCCGCCCGCCGCAAACGCTCCGCACTCAAAGAGCGCGCCAGAAAGAGTGTAATCCACTTGCTTGTCTTAGGGCTGATGCCGAGAATCATCCTCATGGGGCGCAGCATTGCTGCCTCCAGCTTGGTGAGCTGCGATACGGGGGCACGCCAGACATCGAAGGCGTACTTCAGCTTGGCCCCCACAAGTTGATTCCAGCACATGAGACGATACCTAGCTTGTATCTCACCTGCACACCACAAAGAGTACCAACCTGCGGTGGCGACTTCAGTGACACGCGTAGCCCGCAGGGCCTGCTCCTTCCACTTCAGGTCGTCGGTGATAACCACTCCCAGGTACTTGTACTGACTGGTGACACAAAGCTTCTGGCCGCGAAACCACACCACGGGCTCACCTCGCTCCCTGATAGTTGGTCGTTTCGCCTTCCTCGACGTGTAAATGGGCATGATTTCCGTCTTGCCGGGCTTCAAGTTGACTTCCAGCCTGTAATCTTCCGCGAACTTGGCCACAACATTGACCATCTTCTGGAGCTCGGTGCGACTGTGAGCGATGAGGGCCACGTCGTCCGCGTATAGAAGTGCCTTGATGTCGTTCAGCCGCTTCACATCCGTGATCTTGAGGGCACTCGCCAGCCGATCACACAGCTCATCCATAAAGACGTTGAAGAGTGTGGGAGAGAGAGGGGACCCCTGTTGGACGCCTACACCCTCCAGTACTTCGGGGGTGAGTGCTCCATCAACTAGCACTTGCGACGAAGTCTGCTCGTAGCACCTGCGTAGCGTGCGCCAGAACTTGCCCCTTACACCCAGCTTCCAGAGCCTCTCAAATAGACCATCTCTCCAAACAGACGGGAAAGCCTTGCGTAGATCGACGAACAGGACATACGACTCCCGCTTCTGCTGCTGACGCCCCTTCAACCTCTGCCAAAGGGTAAAGACCTGATCCGTAGTGCGACGCCCCGGGCGGAAGCCTCCCTGCTCTGGACGTAGCTTATCCGGGCCATCCACGAAGAGCGTTAGACGAGTAGCTAATAAGGACAGATACAGCTTACCAAGGCAACTAATAATCGAGATATCCCTCCAGTTGTCAGGATCCGTAGGATCCCCACCCTTGGGGATATTGACGATGATTCCCTTGCCCCAAGCTTTTGGAGTCCTCTCGGCTTCTCGAATCCAGTTGAAGTACTGCGTTAAGTAGCCATTGATGTAGGCGCCGCCATACTTGAGCATCTCGTTCTTCACTTTGTCCTCGCCACAAGCTTTGTGGTTATTCAGGGCACGTTGCCTTGCAAGGACCTCCTCTTGCGTGAACGGCTTGTCCAGCTCTTCGCAAGTGTCTTCACCTACTTCGTGCTCCTTCATAGCCCGGGCCACCTCATCTCTGAAGCGATCGTTCCAGTGGAACTGCCGCTTAGCTTCGGCTTCCTCCCACTCCAGCGAGCCTGCTTCTGCACAGCACTCCACCACAACAGCCGCACTTGCCGGATTTTCCCGTGGCTTCACCGAATTTCTCCGAAATTCCTCCCACCGAGCGACCTTTTCCGGCAGCGTACACGCCAGTGAGCCATCCTCCCTTTGCACCGGCGCGGAGACCTTCGTTCTGCGTGCCCCGCCAAGCCGCTTCGCGAGTAGCCAAAAGCGCTTTGAGGATTGTTCGCGTTGACATTTGACCGCTTCTTCCTGCACTTGCTTGAAGGAGGCGGACTTCTTGGCCCGAGTTGCCTTCCGAATTTGCTTGCGGAGCCGTAGCCAATTCAGACGGGCTTCCGCATTCGATTCATCCCTCCTGTATGCTGCGTAGGCCTCCCGGCGCTGCTGAATGAGCTCCTTTAGCTCCCCATCGAACCAATTGTTGGTGAAACGGGGTCGTATACATCTGGAGCCAAGGACCCGGTGCGCCGCCATTCGGAAGGACTGCGCCACTCGCTCGGTGACGTCATCTACCACCCGTTGGCTGTCGGCACCACCCGATAGGTCAAGCTCAGGCAGCTGATGCACTCCAAGCTTCTGTAGGCAATGCTGTAATACGTCATCGAACTTGTCGCGTAGATAATCCAGCGCTTGCTTCGCAGCGTGATCATTACCCGAGACACCAGCACCAATAAGCTTATCAACACGAAAGGACCTGTAAGGTTTCGCAGCCCGCTTTGGCCGGCGCTGGCCGCTCCACGTCAGTTCGGCCCATACTGCCTTGTGGTCCGTATCAAGATCATCTTCGCATACTCCGAACTTTGCTCCAGATGCCAAGCCAGGCGACGCGCAGATGTAATCGAGGAGGTGCTTGCCTGTGCCCATGCCGCGCTGCTCACGCCGGGACCACCAGTAGGACCCTTCCACTGGGCACGAGAAGCCGCTCAGATTTCGCAGGCCCGTAGCGACGAGGACAGCCGCGAGTCTCTTGCCGTTCTCCGAACGTACCGGTGCTCCCTTATCATCGACCTCCCCGTGTTGACCGACGATGCCCTCCTCTTTTCGGCTGCATGCCGGCCCGAGCTTCGCGTTGGCATCCGCCACCGTGACCACAAGACCTTTGGCTCCAAAAAAAGCTATAGCTGCCTGCCAGGCCGCATACGCCTCTGACGACTCTTCTTCCTGCGTTTCCTGGGGAAAGTAGCCGTTGCCCACATAGATATCCTGAGCGCCGGTAACACCCGAGGCGATACGCAGCCACACTTGCTGCCGGTGGTCGACGGGGGCTGACACCAGGTTGCAATACGGACCAAGGAAGTTAGCAACCGCGAATAGAACCCCACCCTTGCAGCGATTTTTCTCGCTGACCTCCGCAGGTTTTCCAAAAATCCGGAATCCATCCAGGCTGCATTTGGAAAGTTGCTTCTTGCCCATGCGGTGCTCCTGAGCCCCGATGACTAGCCAGCCCTCGTGCTTGTAGAATGATGCCCATTCCGCCGTGCCTACGTTGTCGTATCCCGTTTTACCCTGCCAGTTGTGACTCGCGACGAGTAGCTTGAAGCCGGTATCGAACTGCTTGGAGCGGTGCTTCTTGGCTCGTTTCCGGACCCGACGGCCGCGCTTGGCTTCCGCCCTCGTGCTGCCCCCCTCTGCAGGTGCTTGCGCAGGTTGGTCCCCCACTGCACTGGCCGCCGAATGCAGGGGCACCACATGCATATCAGCACACTCAGACACGCACTTAGGTGCATCGGCAGCCAATTCCGAAGACACCACCTGCACATCATCGACACATTCTTCATGCAGAGGCAAGACGCGATATCCCGTCGCAGCTTCCTCCTTCCGGACCGCCGCTTCCCCACGCAGATGGATGCGAATAAGCCTTCGGACACGTTCCCTGTCCCTGAACCTGCGCCCAAGGGCCACATTGACCCCTCTGCCGAAGAATTTGAGATGTTTGAGTTGCTGCAACGCCGTCTGCCTGCTGTCATCGTCCTCGTAGACCAGCTCCAGGTGACGAGACATTCGCTGGCCTTGCCACTCCATTACCGGGACCACCAGACCAAGACCGCTCATTTTGGAGGCGATCTCCTGTAGATTGGCGCGTTCTGAGAGCCCCCAGACAATCAGATTACGCCCGTCCTTGTCGTACCGATCTACCCGCCGGTACCGTCGAGGCGGCGGTGCCATCTGCCATATAGCGCCGCTCGCCTTATGTTGAAGCGCCGACCCGTGTGCCAGGTTTGGGGAGGAAGGATGAGGCGCAGCTAAGATAGCCT
>WBZZ01004983.1:0-7500 GCA_019918135.1 Paulinella micropora
AACAACTCAGAACTCAGGACAGCCGCACCGAAAAACTTGAGGACTGAAAACAACATTAACGAACACCGGTGCTCTCTATTCTTAATATTAATAGACTGGGAGGAGGAGGGGAGTAGCGGGAGGCAAAACCGGAATTCAAGACCGGGTGGAGGAGGGGAAAGCGGACGGCGATACTAACCTTAGAGTAACAAAACAAACCTGCGGACCGGAACGAACCTACATTGACACGGGGAGGCACCTAGCAGGCCAAACAAATGACTAGTCGTTCAGTGCGACTACACCAGAGGTAGCACCAACGGTCCGAAGGGGGAACAGAACGAGAAACGAACGCAGGCCACTAGGAGGGAAGTGCGCCACCGAGCCCTAAAGGAGGAGAGGGAGAAAAAAGAAAAAAGAAAAAGAAAAACGACAAAAAGAGGGAAGGGTGGGCGGGAGTTTGAAAGTTGGGAAGATCTGACGATCTTCCCAACTTTCCAACCTAGGCCTAACCTGACACCGGAAAAAACACGCGCCGGCTCCGCCGGCGTGTGAAGCCGCGCCGACCGGACTGGCGCAAAAACCGAAACGCCTCAAACGGAACTTTAACGGCGGCTAATTCCGGGCGAAGCCCGGAACAAACCAGTAATTAAAAAAGACAATGTACTTACGATCTCCCTGTGAATAGTAATAATAATAATAATAATAATAGTATTAATAATAGTGCTTCTCTGTCAATGGCTGATGCATTTCTGCACATGTGCCTCCATCGTCTCACCCGTGAGGGGAGTACGAAGAATTGACAATAAGCTCTAATGACACCCCCGCAAGGGCAGTTCCAACACTTCCAGACGGGCCGGTATGTTCAATGAAAATACTGGTCCAGAAATAGACCGGTATGTTCAATGAAAATACTGGTGGCACCGACGGGAATCGAACTGGCGACAGGGCCCAGATGGTAGAACTTGACCACTGGGCTATCACGGTGTCCAAAATAATAATAATAATAATAATAATAATAATAATAATAAATAATAATAATAATAATAATAATAATAATAATAATAATAATAATAATAATAATAATAATAATAATAATAATAATAATAATAATAATAATAATAATAATAATAATAATAATAATAATAATAATAATAATAATAATAATAATAATAATAATAATAATAATAATAATAATAATAATAATAATAATAATAATAATAATATAATAATAATAATAATAATAATAATAATAATAATAATAATAATAATAATAATAATAATAATAATAATAATAATAATAATAATAATAATAATAATAATAATAATAATAATAATAATAATAATATAATAATAATAATAATAATAATAATAATAATAATAATAATAATAATAATAATAATAATAATAATAATAATAATAATAATAATAATAATAATAATAATAATAATAATAATAATAATAATAATAATAATAATAATAATAATAATAATAATAATAATAATAATAATGATAATGATAAGAAGAAGAAGGAGATCAAAGGGGGAATCGTACTACAGCACCACGTGGGCGGCTTGTATTTTTTTATTAATAGTACGTTTGTTCTTGACATACTGCCGAGAAAAAAAAAAAAAAAAAAAAAAAGAGAGATTGAGGGGAAGGAGTTCAAAAATCTACAAGAATGGCTGGAGAATCCGCTTTGACGTGCCGTATGAGGATATATATATATATTTATCGTCTTTTAGCGTCTATCCGTGGGTCGATGCGCTGTGTGGCATGACTCCATAGCGCATACTATTTGCAGAAAGAAATCAGAAGGTGTATGATGAAAATGCTATTTCCGTCATAACACGGGAGGGGGTACTGTAGGCATCACCCCCCGGATAGCTGGTAAAAAGTACCTTTTCCTGGTGACAGGTGCACCAGCTTGTTTTTCAGTATTATTTGTCCGGATTGACCTGATGTCATTTTATTCCTGGTCTGTTGCCGTTTTCCTTTTTGGCTTCACTGAGCTAATATAACTGTATTGCCCCCAACGATAGCTCGTAAAAAGTCGGTAATACAACCAAACACAGTCCTCAAAAGATGAGAATGATGTCTCGTTATATTAGCTCAGTGAAGCCAAAAAGGAAAACGGCAACAGACCAGGAATAAAATGGCATCAGGTCCAATCCGGACAAATAATACTGAAAAACAAGCTGGTGCACCTGTCACCAGGAAAAGGTACTTTTTACCGGCTATCCGGGGGGTGATGCCTACATAACGAGACATCATTCTCATCTTTTTAGAAGAAAAATGTATTGTAATCGGATTATATTTAACTATGGACTTCGTTTTGACAGGTTTCTGGACCCCAAGGATGTGAAGGAGGTTGACTACAAGCTCCGAACCTTCGTTGCAGTCTACAAGAAACTCACAAACAAGAACGTGCAATTCCTCTTTCCTCAGGAAGAATAATGCATCTCTCTCTTGTTACGCTTGCCGCCTGCGGCTCCATTGCTATCACCATCCTCTGATTAAAATGAAAAAAGGAAAGAAAAAAAAATGGAGCGAACTGAAGTAGATTTCATAACCAAACAGCAAGTGAGCGGTTAACAATTTGTACCTAGCGACAGGGCCGGACCCCCCCCCCCCCCTCTCTCTCTCTCTTTCTCCTCCCTCCTGAACCCCCCCCCCCCCCCCCTCTCTCTCTCTCTCTCTTTCTCCTCCCTCCTGAACTCCCCCCCCCCCCCCCCCCACACACCACCACCACCACCAAACCCCACACACACCCCTCGCTCTGTCGGCTGAGAGTTACTATCACGGTAAGCTTAGTCAACGGTACGCTAGGTTTTTTTTTTTTTTTTTCCCCTCTAGAGTGCTAAGCAATTTAGGGGGTGGGTCGGGGTCGAAGGGTTGCAGTGTACGTAGCAGCCGTAGCTGCCCGACCACTCCAAATCTACGGATTAGACCGGATCATAGCAGCTGCTGAGTTAGATAATACTATCATTACATATTCATTACCTAACAGTGCTTGCGTAATTATTTAAAGAGGCGCCTCAAGGGGCCCTTAGTAAGATTTCGGGTCCGGCAGAGCCGACGTGTGATAGATTTAGATAGAGAGGTGTTTTGGCCCGCAGTGCATGTGTTATGCCGGCCCACCCGGTATATAATAGCACTACTTACCGTTCCGGTCTATCGGTTATTCTGGTCTGAGGTCTACGGAGTCCCTACTTTAGGTATTCCACAGTCTTCATATCATTAGTACAGTTATCTGTTATTAAATATCGTACTAACTGACACGGGTTCGAATCCGTTGACGGAACGCCTTGACAAGGCGTTTAGTTATCTTGTGAGCCTGCTCCAAAAATTTGATAGTGAAAATGAACCAGCTCTTAAGCGCATACACGATTTATGGAAAAGCTTGTCACCGAAAAGCAGATCGTCCACTTCTTCAGAAAGTTTTTCGAAGACGTGCTCCATGTTTGGCGCGCTTCTCTGCTGGCAGGCGTTTTGGGCCGAGCTGTTTGAGCAGGTTTACATAGACCAAAGCAACTCAGAAAAAGAAACGAAAGCATCGCGCCCACGCAATAAGCCCATGGTTTGCGCCATCGTCACGGGCACGCGATAATGAAACTGAAATGACTACAACAGAAGCAGACTCCTTGCGAAAATCGCTGCGTCCTCACTATTAAAATCCAGGTTTCGGCTTCAGCGTCGTCAGTGGGAGGGTGACGGACAGTGACAGGGGATTCGTCTTAGCCGTAGTACACGGCTAAGACGACGTTTTTTTGCACGCGGTTCCTGGCTCCTTGGACAAGTTTGCAGGCTTGCTTTTTTTTTATTACAAATAAAAACAAAAAACTTCTACTGGGCCTCCTCCTCTTTCAGCTCCGTAGTGTCGACTTGGGGGCCTTGCTGTCGTAGCCACGACAGCAAGGCCCCCTCCTGCGCAGGGGGCTGGCTTTTGCTAGCCGGCGCCGGCTGGCCGGAGGTCTTCTGCTGCTTCTTCTGCTTCTTCTGCGTCTTCTTCTGCTTCTTCTGCGTCTTCTTCTTGGCCCGACCCACCCGCGAGTTACTAGCGCCGCGGCCGCCTTCGCCGGTGATGATACAACCGTTCAGGCACCTGGAGAGACACACGTGTGGTCTCGTGTCGATGCCGCACTCGAAGCATACTTCCGCAAAGCACCTCTTGCGCGTGCACAGGTAGAGCCGGGTTTCGCGGCATTGCGGGCACACTCTCAGCTCTGTCGGACTGACGATGCAGGCCCCCGTACAAGCGCCGCACTGAACTTGTATGTTCATTTTTTAGTCGGAACGAGGCGGGGAGGAGAATAGAAAGAGGGAGGGGGGAGGGAGGGGGGGGGGGAGGAAAAGAAGAAAGAGGGGCGGTTGGTGGGAGGGGGGGGGAGCACCCCCCCCCCCTTCCCCTTTGCTGCTCCCGTTCCCCCGATTCTCAGATCGGACGGCAGGATGTCACAGGGGCAACAGCAAGAGAAAAATCAAAAGTGAGCTAGTGGCCCTGTGTGAAAACAGCATAAGGTGCACCGCAGACGGAAAATTTGCCATCAAAGAGGTTATTCAACTGTTTTTGCGGTGCTACACTCCCAGGCATTTTATTCAGGTTTCAAGGTAGTGTTTTCTTTGTTTTGGAGCGAATAAAAGATGTATTGAAAAATGTACTGAACCGAGGCCCAAGCTTGTGGATTCCAGCGTTTGAAGTGCGAGTAGTAGTGCAGACCGTCATTGCAAGCCTCGGGCACGGATTCCGAAAAGGGGGAGACGTCAATGACGGGAGTGCCGCTAAGGGCGGAGTTGAGGCGAGCCGTCAGGATCTGCCAGAGTTGGCGGGCGCGCTGCGGGGTGTTGAAGTCCAGCCGAGACCAGGGCACGGGCTCGATGTACAGAAACAGAGATTTGTAAGGGGACGCGTGGTACAGGAAGCGGTTGGCCAGGTGCGGGCGGAGCGCGTCGCCGACCTGCGCCCAGAACTCGGGCGTGACCGTGTGCGGCACGTACCCCATGACTGGACACAAGAGAGAAATGTCGGGCGCCGCTGCTAGTTCCTGGGCTATGACGACGGGATCGGTGCTCTCGGAAAAGCCCAGGCCCCGCAGCAAGGCGCGGCTGTACAGCTGCGGCTGTCCTAGGTAAACTTTGTTGTTGTCCAGGCCGTAGTGCAGCGGCTCGAAACCGAACGTGAAGGCGCTTGTGTTGGTCAAGATGACGCTGACCGTATTAAATTCTGCAGACAAGCAGCACGCAGGGCACACGCCGTAGTGCGCCAGGCGATTCAAGATCTCGTCCGCGCTGGCTCAGGCAAGCCGCCCGAACAGGACCGCGGCTCCCAACGCAGCTCGCGGGGCGTCAGCGCGCCGAATTCATACAGGACGTCTTTGTCCGGCTGCTCCGTCGGAGGCCCCGCGGCCGGCCGGCGGTAGAGGCCGGCCAGCAGGGCCTCCGGCGGCACGGCCGAGCAGGGGGGCGGCGGCGACGACACCTGCGGCGGCACGCTGACGGTTATTAGGCGCAGCCTGCGGGGCACCAGCGCCGTTTGCTCCAGCGCCCCATGGTGATTGAGGTGCGGCCACACGTTGATGGGGTACGGCGCGCCCAGCGGCTCTTGGCTCACACCGCCCCACCACCGCAGGTGGTGCACCTGCGGCTGCAGCCCTCGCGGGTGCTGGCCAGCGTGACCGGCCCGCCCCAATAGCTCGTGAACCAGGACAAATCCTGCCGGGGCGAGGCGAGGCCGTAGTAATTGACTAGGTGGACAGCGAGCGTGTAGTTGAAGACGCCGCCGCGGCCATCGAGCCCGAGCCCCGCAAAGCGCGCCGCTAGCCGGTAGCCCCGGAGCGTAGCATTGAAGGGCAGCACGACGAGGCCGGCAATCTGTTCCGGGTTGTACAGAACAGCAAAAAAGCGGGCTTGGTCGGAGGGCACCCCGCCGCCGGCCGTGGCGCGGGCCCGCGCGGCCTCCCCCCCCCCCCCCCCCGGCGCACCACAAGCGGTAGGGTGCCGTCCTCGGCCAAAGCCAGGCTGCCAGCCTCGTTGGGTCTGGCCTGGTCAACACGATGCAGGGTGAAATCGCGCGGCGCGGGCACCCCGTGCAGCAGCAAGGGCTCGCAAACCGATGTCGGCAGGGGACAGCGGTCGTAAACCCTGTCCAAAACCAGGCGGTGGATCACGACCCCCCAGCTGGGCGCCGGCAGGCGGTCGGCTTGTGTGCCACACAGGGTTTGGTCGGGCCAGTCCGGGACCGCCGCGTTGTTTCGGTCGCCCGTTGTGCTCAAGACGAACGTGTAGTTGTCAAAGAAATAGTCGGGCTTGAAGTTGCCGACATAGTTTGTAGGCGGTTGGGTGTGGTTAGTGGGGACGGGGCCGCGCGGGTACAAGGGCACGACGGCCCTGCGCCTTCGCGTGTGGTTGTAGAAAAAGGTTTCTAGGTACACCGTGAGTCTTGGCACGCTGACGTCCGCACGGCCGTCCGGCGGCGCGCACAGAATGAAGCGAAGATTTTTGCAGCGTTCCAGGTGCAGCTCGCCGCCGCAGAGCTGCCAGCCTGAGATATCAGCAACTAGTACAGAAACAAGCCCCAGGCCAAGAGCCCAGAAGCAATGCATGGTGATTTGTGGGGATGTGCTTTGGCCAGCTGGCAGGGGCGGCACTTGAACTTCGGTTTCTTTTTTATTAAAAAACTTCTTCTAGCGGGCTTGCAGCCCGCTAGCGCTGGCGGGTGGTAGGCCTCGTACCCACGACAGCAAGCCCGCTGCCTCCTGCGCAGCAGGCTTGCTTTTGCTAGCCGGCGCGGGCTGGCCGGAGGTCTTCTTCTTCTTCTTAACCCGTTTCGCTCGCGAGCTGCTAGTAGTAGCGCTGGCGCCGCCTTCGCCGGTGATGATACAGCCATTCAGGCGCTTGGAGAGACACACGTGTGGTCTCGTGTCGATGCCGCACTCGAAGCATACTTCCGCAAAGCACCTCTTGCGCGTGCACAGGTAGAGCCGGGGTTCGCGGCATTGCGGGCACACTCTCAGCTCTGTCGGACTGACGATGCAGGCCCCCGTACAAGCACCGCACTGAACTTGTATGTTCATTTTTTAGTCGGAACGAGGCGGGGAGGGGGGGGGGGGGGGCACCCCCCCCCCCCTTCCCCCTTTTTGTGAGACAAAAAGGGGGAAGGGGGAGGGAGGCATTACAAACAAACACAAGGGCGCAGATCTTTTTGCGCACCGTCGTTTTCAAATAAAGGGGGCACAACGCACCAGCACCTCTCAAACGTACATCACCACCTTAACCGCTGATGGATCCTCAGCGTTTTTTGGCAACAGAGGCACCGAAGCTGTTGCCGACTAGTGCGCAGGGTTTGCTAGTACCGCTTGCATGTCTCGTGTGGAACAAAGGAGCCGAGCCCGACCAGCCCGCTGGCGCGGGCTGAAGGGGAGGGACAGGGGGGCTCGGGGGGCAGCATGCCCCCCGGGAGGAAGCCAAGTACAAGCCCGACGTCACTATACTAGATAAACGCGGAAGCCCTGTAGCCTTTGTTGC
>WBZZ01004983.1:15000-44178 GCA_019918135.1 Paulinella micropora
AAAACTATCTAATATAACATATACTGAATGGACAACATTTGTCAACTCAGAAAACAGAATAGAAACGAATACTTAAAAGAAAGAAGGAAAAATAAATATACTTGTGTCTGTGGTAAAACAATAGATATATATAGTAAATACACACACGAGAAAAGTCAATCACATAGAGACTTCTTCGCAGAAAAGCAAGATGTTATAATAAATGGATATCCTTGTACTATGATAATTAGAAGAAATGACGACATAGAAAGATACTACAAAAAATAAATAATAATTAATTTTATTTTAAACAAATTATATATAATGTATATATACATAAGATATAAATGACGACGACAAGAGTTGTAGGTGTTTCATTTGAAGGGCGACAAGATAATATTGTTTATCTCCGAAGAAATAACGAAAATTTTTATTAAACACGAACCAGAAAATAAGTTTGATAAAAACGCAGTTAGGGTTGAAACTGAAAGCGGTAAGAATTTGGGGTATATTAATAAAAATTTAGCACCATTATTATTAAAATTTGAAGGAAGACAAAGAGTATTTTATTCAACTTATGGAGGGAGAGATGGAAAACATTTTGGACTAGAAATTACTATCCCTTAATAATTATTAATTTATATTAAAGATTATTTTTTTCTATATAAATACACCATGGGTAGAAAACCATTATACAAGACGCCAGAAGAAAAGGGAAGCAATGCGAAAAAGAGCCAGAGAGTTTATTAAAAAAGACACAGAAAGACACAAGCAGAAGTCTATGGAATATTATGATAAAAATAAAATAGCGATAGCCGAAAAAAGAAAGAAAAAAAGAGAAGAGGTAAAGCATGCTTTGCTTAAATTAAAAAGAATGGAGGAAGCATTGAATGAATTTCTATTTAAGGATAATATATTATTAGTTATATATATATAACAGATAATCATTTAATATTTTCTCAATATTTTATATTCCCAACAATATAAATCATATGCCACCACCACTACCACCAAGACTAACAAAGAAAAATGTAGAACTCTTAAAATCAAAGGCGAATTTAAGGGAAACTAAGACACGGGAGACTAAACAGAGGGAATATAAGGTTGTTGAACTAAGACAGATAAAGAACATAGGGATAAATGGCTATACGTATCCATTCAGAGAACTTGATATTAACTTCTATGATATGGATGCGATTGAATTAACAATTATGAGAGCGGTAAAGGACGCAAAAAGTAAAGGTATGACAGGGGAAGCAAGCATACATGTTAAGTTTGGTTATATAACAGATGCTGATGATAGCAAGTTTTTCAAATGGAAAATTTTCAATGCGGTTAAGTTGAAAGATATAGATGATTTATTTCGTGCTATATATTTATATAATGAAGAAAACCTTGAAGCCAGCGCTAACGGATATGACCGAATTATTCAATACATGAATGTTGAAATTATCCAAGAGGACGGGGGCGGATGTAATGAAACGGGAAGTGATAAGAAACATAAAACAACAGAAGGAATTCATATTAACACACGAAGCAAAGATAATAACTGCTTCTTCTATGTCTTCAAGGATATATTGAATTTACCAATGAAAGGAAAATGAAAACTAAATAAAAAGTATGTAATGATATCAGAAATGAATTTAAACTTGAACCCAATTCATACATACCTTTTTCAATAGGATTTGAAATATTAAAAAAATATTGTATTAAATGAAAATATTTTGAAATGACAGACTCTTTTTCAAAACAAACATTAAAAAACTTTACAGACCCATTAATTACTGCGGATGTGCTTTGTTATTTAGCAAAAAGGTCATTACTTTGGTTTTATAAAAAGAAATAAAAATAAGTGTCCTAATTGTTTCACTGAATATTATAACAAACACACCTGTAATAATAAAAGGGTTTCATATGCGAAAGCAAAACTCAGACAAAAAGATAAACAGGTAAGGTCGTTATTAACTTCATTCAAAGAAATGAAATATAACAATCAGGATGAGATATTTCATTACGACCTTGAAACATTTACAAGCACATATGAATTACACACTCCTTACATCGGTGGCTACACAATCGCGGATATCGGTTTTAAATATGTAGCGGGTGATAATTCTATATCCAAAGTTCTTGATATAATCCTCGAATATGCCGAAAAATTAAAGGAGCGAAATCCTAATGCAACATTATATGTTAATGCTTTTAATGGTAGTAAATTTGACCACTACTTCTTTCAAAAGGAATTTATCAAAAGAAAGATAAAAATCACACAATTAATAAATAATGGGGCTATTATTTCTATGGAATACAAGAACATTAAATTCTGGGATATGTGTAAGCACACAGAGGGAAGCCTTAAAAAGAACCTTGAAACATTAGGCTGTAATGTATTAAAGGGCGACTTTGACCATAGCAAGGGGAAAAGATGGGAAGAGATGGATGAGGAAATGAAAAAAGAATGTTTGACATACTTAGAGAAAGATGTTATGGGGCTTAAAGAACTACATGACACACTAAATAATCAGACATTTGATGAACATAAAACAAACCTAACCGCTTTTATTTCTACTTCTTCATTAACATTCAATCTATGGAAAAAGAAGATAGACGGAAAGTATATGATACAACTACCTAATTTAAAACAGGAGAAGGATTTTAGAAGGGCTGTATATGGAGCGAGGACTTATCCAAGCAAAAGAAGATTTATTTCAAAGCAATATGAAAATATAAAAGAGGTGAAATAAGTTTTGATGAGATTGTCGACTATCTTATCGATGCTGATGTCGTCTCACTCTATCCAATGGCTATGTTAGAATTATTTATGACGGGTGAAATCAAGGAGTGCGAAGGTGAAATGAAAGGAAAAATGGGAATATATAATGTTGATTATGTATGCCCTAAAACTTTACTTCACCCGCGAGTGCCATACAGAGATAGCAAAGGTTGCTTGAAGTGGGAGTTAAGAGATATGAAAGACCAATGGCTCACATCTATTGATATTGAGGATATGATTGAACTTGGTTATCAAGTCAAAATCAACCGAGGCTATTACACAGAAGAAGCAGAACCCGTATTCAAAGATTATATATTAGACTTATTCAAGAAAAAACAAAACTCAAAGAAAGGCACTCCACAATATTTATTAGCGAAGTTGTTTATGAATGCTTTATACGGCAAAACCATCCAGAGACCAATAAACACTATGAGCAAATATATATATAAAATCATGAGTATTGGAAATTCTGGGCTAAGCATGTTATAACAGATATTGAAAAATTCAATGACGAACTTTGGCTTATATCAGGTATTCCACGGGATGAATATGAAAAAGAAGAAAAAATTACAAAACCCACACATTACGGAGCCTTCATATTAGCATACAGCAGACGAATTATGTATAAGTATATGACTGAAGCAAACCCAGACAACGACCCTGACAGAGACTATTATTATACAGATACAGACAGCATTCAATCACATGTGAAAAACATTGAAAAAATAAAAAGGTTTGGTGATAAAACAATCGGCGGAATGGACGACGACCTCGGGAAGAATTGTAAAATAATTAGGGGTATATGGATAGCACCAAAGTTATATATGTTGGAGTATGTAAAGAAGGATGATAAGGAAACACATTTCCACTTTAGAGGTAAAGGCTTAGACTTAAAGAAATTAAATCCCGCTTCATACGAATTAATGGACAAGGGCGAAGCCTGACAAACACAAGAGACTTCATAATGAAGAAGATACGAGCAGAAACAGCAAACAGCAACACATTGAACACTTTAGCATACAACACCAAAAGAATGTAGTAAAAATCATTAATAAATCAAGATGGTGTGGGCGAAACTTCTACACAGATAATGATAGTATCCCTTATGGATATCAAATGATATTTTAGAATTGCGCTCCCAATCTCAAATATATTTGAGATATCCCGCTTATTCTAAAACATCGATGTTTATCAACAAACGAGAATGAGCGAAGCGAATGAAAGTGTAGTTGATAAATATCAATGATTAATTTTTTTCAATAAATTTTTTACCACTCTATATATACCAATGTCCGCCCTAACCAGACTATGCGAGAAGTTTGAAAAACTCTCTATTGAAAATAAAAAAGAAACATTTTCTCTTACCGATGTTAAAAAGATAATTAACGACGAAATCCAAATGATTGAAAAGGCACGGGCAGGCAAGCCAACCGATGTTTTTCCATTTGGTAAGTATAAAGGTAAGAAAATTCAAGATGTAGCGGTTATTGATAAGCCATACCTTGAATGGGTTATGAAACAGCCGTGGTTTGAGAAATTTACCGACATTAAAAGTGAAGTAAAAAAATATGTACAATAAAAAATAAAATTTTGCTATACATATATCAATGACAGACCTGACCACCAAGCAGGACTACTTGAATGAAATTGAAAAATGGAACCTTGACGGCGAAATAAAAAAGCCGACAATTAAATGGACTAAGCCTGACATTGTTTCTTTTTATGAACAATATAAACCCAATGTTGGAATTTCCAACATAGATGATAATGTGGCAGTAGTTGTACCATTGGAAAGCGTGTTGATGGAGGAAGAAAGCACTCCTTTTACGACTGCTGATTTAAAAGAAACGGGGATTACTGAAATAAAGGTTAATGTAGGAGAAGAGATAGCGACTGCTACATGTACAGAAGAAGGATGTATATTAAAGAAAGATGTTGTTCTTCAATATGGTAAGTATAAAAAAATGAAAATTGAAGATGTTGCTAAGATTGATAAACCATACCTTGAATATTTAATTCAACAACCTTATTTTAATAACAAAGATGCGGTAAAAAAATATCTCTGATTGATATTTTAGAAATTAGACTTCTATCTTGCTAATCGCAAGATTTATCGTCTATTTCTAAAACATCGCTTTCCGCTTATTATTTTTTTATTATTTACTTTTAAACGATGTTTGCAAAACACACGGGAGCGGTAGCGGGAGTGTGAATTTGCAAATATCTATATCTAGTGGTCTTCTATGAAGTTCGCGATTACATTAATATTACCACCACTACCTGCCGACACAGCCTTCTGTGTGAATGTCAAAACATCGGTTGGGGTTAATTGAATGTCATAAGTTCTGAGATTAATCTGCTGTGTTGATGCGGCATTTACATAAATCTTAAAAATTGTCGTTCCGTTGGCGATGGCCGTCGCTTTTGTGTCTATATCTACGATTGAAGTTGTGGCATCAACATCAGCAAAACCAGCCCCTGTTAGCGTCCCATTCAATACCATTCTGACGACATTTGACTTAGTATCTTAATTTGTAATACTTACCAAGGAAGGAAAGACATTTGAATAGTTGGTTAGGCTATTATTGAATAGTGCTTTATTCCTGATACTTAAAATGGGGTTTTCAGTGATGCTCGTTTTTTCGTCTCCTTCCGCAGTATTTGTAATACTTGTATTAATAGTATTTGACCCCTCAATGAATAAACTAGCACTCGCTGTTTTAAGAATTTGTATTCCAGTCTTTGCATCATTTCTCATGACTGCCGTAAAGGGTAATGTCGTATTTCGCAGGCTTACACCTTCATTCGCATTCGCATACTCAATCATATGAACTAATTGAAATAATCCTGTTATGGGATTTTCAATGTAAAACTTAATAGCACCAAACCCAAGATACTGAAATTGAATTTGAAATACATTTCCTTTGCTCCAGTCTAAGTCTGGCATAGCATAATTTCCATCGCAAGGGTCGTCCCAATCTACTTGGTCAATATAATCTACAACACCTCCCGCACAATGCGCGATATTCATTCCTGCTTGATTTTTGTAAAAATAAAATCCATCGTTAAGGTCATTTCCTATTCCGATATATGAATAGTAATCTTTTGTATCATCCGTTGTCCATATAGCAGTAAAGCGGGCAAGGACACCCATTCCAGTTCTATATTTTATTCTCCTTTTACTTACTAATCCAGCATCTGCCGTAGCATTAGCAGTTGTTTTCAATTCAGCCATATTATTCAAAAATGACACAGACGATTTTGTTTCTGTTTTTGTCCATATCCTAGTATTAATGGTATATGGAAAGATTTCTTGTAATACTGGTGTTAATTGACCTACTACTGCTTCGCCAAAAGCGGTTTTTGAATTGTTAGTTTCAATATTGCCATCATATCCAGCACTGACATTTATAAATTCGCCGTCAGGATTTTGTGCGATTAAGTTTCTCTGGTGAGTAGTCATCTCTTGTGTATATAAAACAAAAAAAATATTTTTTATTTTTATTATTCTTTTGATATTTTAGAATTGCGCTTCGTGCTGACGCACTCCCGCTTATTCTAAAACATCGTTTTTTTGATGTTTATCAACAAACGAGAATGAGCAAAGCGAATGAGAGTGAAGTTGATAAATATCAACTCATTAGAATTTCAACTCCTTTAACAAGCACACTACGTTGAAGAATGGCGAATGTGTAATGGTTGAGATTAGTTATGCCATTACCGCTCGCATTAGCACTCGTATTTGAAACAAATTCATATCGTCGTTCAGTGTCAAGGCTCAAACCGCTCACCTCATAGCCGTCGGTGTCCTTATCGCACAGCGGGCGGTTATTGTCCCAAGTATCTACATGGAACCAGTTGTAATGATAGACATCACTGTTTAGGATAGCACTCCCCTTCAACTTATCCTTCAAAATCATATAGTCTTCATTCTCAGAAGTGTCAATGTCAAATTGTTGAAGACGAGAGCCGTCAAGGGTCGTATAATAAGAAATAATTTTAGCATCCGCCCTGTTGTCATTATCAAAAGAAGTATTAGCACTCTCAGTGAAATGAAAGGCTGAAGTATAAATTCTTTCACCCTGCGAGCGATTCATCTTAATAACATAATTTTGACTTTGTGTTGATAGGCTCTGCTTCCAAGCGATAGGATACTCAATCGTAAATGGAAAGCCTTCACCCGCAATCTTTTGCTGGACACCGAGGATAACATTCGGGTCAGTC
The DNA here is from genome assembly GCA_019918135.1 of Paulinella micropora. Classification (NCBI taxonomy): domain Eukaryota; phylum Cercozoa; class Imbricatea; order Euglyphida; family Paulinellidae; genus Paulinella; species Paulinella micropora. The sequence continues at coordinate 21,977 of WBZZ01004983.1, forward strand.
TCAACAGCAAGGAATAGATTTAGGTTAGAGACGATAGCGCCAGAGGTCGTAGCGGCAGCACCAGTTGAAATAGCACTTACATTTGTGCCATAGAATGAAGAGCGGTTGGTTTCAGCCCACACAATCCGCAAATCCAAAATTTCATTAAAGCCAATAGTCTTATCCAGTTCAAAAATAGTACCAAACAGCATACCCAAAGGAAACTTAACATTAATAACAGGGGTGGCTGTATTATCACCACCACCTTCAAAATACTTAGCCTCCTCAAAAGGAACATTTACCAAACTATAATCCCCCGCAGTGCTATCGGCGAGAGCAGTATCATCGTAGCGACGAGCATTAACACGAGGCACTTTGTAGTTTGCTTGAACTGCAGCCTTAAGACCTGCGGTATCTGCCGCATCAGTAATTGCTTTTCTCTCTGCTCTAGTTCCAATTTCAACTTTTCCAGCATTACACTTTTGAAGCATAGCACCACTACCCACACCACCGCCATGGTTTTCAAGTGCCATAAATTTTTCATACTTCATTTCTGGTTTCCATATCATCTTAGTGTAATTACCCACATGTTGAAGATTACACAGATACTGCCCGCTTCGGCTCCGCAATTCAATAGTTTTAATCATAGACAGACAATCCATATAGATACGATTGTAGCGGCCCGCACCCCCCGCACCAGACGGAGTGTAAGTAAATCGCAACACACTCCTCGCAAGGTTCAAAGGACGAGTAGGAATTTCAAAGGTGTTTTCCATACCACCAGCAGTAGTAAGTGCGACAGGTTGCGAGCCTTCACGGGTGGTAAGTTTAGTTAATTCATACTTACCAGTGAGCAGTTCCTTAGTCTGATGGACTAGTTCTCCTCCGTATTGGACAGGCATTTTTTCTTTTTGACGTAGCAAATAGATAGTTAGCTAATTCGCGAGAATATATTCATAGAAAAAAAAATAATTGAATCAAAAATTAATTAATCTAACGTGCCTTCAGTAAATTGAAGAATGAATTAAATAAACTAAAATAATTAGTTTCACGATAAACCAATAAAGTCATAACGATACCTAAACCATTAAGATTAATTGCTTGGTCGTTTTCGTCCGTCAAGTAAAACCTAAACACATTGTTTGAACTTGCTGACAATGTTTTCCCGTATTCACTACCAGAGCCGTCATAAATGACAGAACCAAATGGAATTTCGTTGGCAGTGTATATTTCTTGTAGCACATGATTATCTCCTTCATTCACTAAGTCTGATTGAAGATACAAAGTTTTTTCACCAGTTAGAATAATTACATTTGGCGATTTAATTAAATCATTAGCAAAGAAATATGTTGAGTTTCTATCAAAACCCATTACCTCGTGAATACGTGTATCAGCATCAAATATAAACCGCGGTTGAATTCCCTTATTCTCTGACACACTGAATGTTAATTTGCCATCCTCTGGTTATGTTGGTATTATTACTGGATACAACATAAGTATAATTATTTGGGCTGTCTGCGGTTAGCACCTCCGACAACTTATTTTTTAGATTGTTCATTGTGTAGTTTCCCTCAGGTATAGTAATTAAAGCCTCATACCCGTCTTCGGATAATGTAAAAGTATTATATGGTGAAGCCACGGAGTAATACGACTTCGGCACATAAATATGAAGAATTTTACAATGTGTGGGATTGTCTAGTGATTTTAAGTTTAATTCGTGTGTAAAGTCGCTGTCTGAGCCTGTTATTCGGTTTTTGCTATTTATGTAATAGATACCAGAACTTCTTCCTCCCTTATAGTCCATGATGCGTATATTATAGATATTTTAGAATAGCGCTTTCGTTTCACTCTCGCTTATTCTAAAACATCGTTTTTTATTTTGGAAAAATTAAATCTGTTTTCGATGTTTGTAAAACACACGGGAGCGGTCGCTTGAGTGTGGATTTACAAATATCAGATAAATGTATTAAATCCCTCACCATCGCCATATCCATTCTGTGCTTTTAATTTTTCTGCTTCGTCTTCTTTTAAGTCTGTGTAGCCACTAGCAAATTTAAATCGCACTCCTTTTGCTCGCTCTAAAAGAAACCGCATTGAGTGCCATCCACATGTGTCGCTCGTATCAGATTGTTGTTTTACTTGATTGACCTTCATCAATAAATAACTATCTGGGTGGCTTTTATCATTAGTTGTTTCATTTGTTGTTGAAAGTCTTCAGTCGGTTGATATTCAGCCAAAGGGTCATACACTTCAACACTTCTGTCTTTATCCAGACTTACCCATATAGCAATCCAATGAGACCCCGCTTGTTTGTGATTATCTAAATTCATAATAAATCCGTATCGCTTTCTTTTTTCTGGATTTAGTTTGTAGATTTCATCACTTGCTATCGCTCCGAGATACCATCCATATTTTTTCATTATATCATCTATTTCATTAGTCATTAGCCCGCGCCCCTCTCCCTCTTGCTGTGGCGTCTCCGCGACGCTCTGGGTTATGGTTGTCTCCTCTTGCTGTTGTTGCTGTGGCTCCGCAGAACTTGTGCTCGTGGGTGGTGCTACATCTGTCGGTTGTGTCTCCGCTGGTTGTGGATTTGCCATTTCAAATATAAGTTGTTTAGCATCTGGAGAATTTTCAAAACGGGGTGGGTCTATTGGCGATAGAGTGCTATTTACAGGAGTTTTTTTTTCTTCATTCTTTTTGCTTTCATTTTTAGCAATCATTTTTTTTGTAAATTGTTCTAGTTTATCCCATCCATCTTCTGCCGATGATATGTTTTCGGTGATTTTCTGTGTGTATAACCATCTCTTTAAACTAGTGGCGTAGTCGTTTGAACCTTTATTTTTTATTATAGGGATATTAATGCCTGCTTTTTTAAGGTGATTTATTATTGTATTATTTTTCATTTTTTTGACACGTTTTTTTCTCGTTTTCTCGGAGAACATTTCATCAATAATTCTTCATCTCTTTTCTTCTTCCAAATCTTTTTCTTGTTTATTTACTTTGTCAGTTATATCAGTTATTTTTGGGGAAGATGTAGTTGCGGTTTTCTTTGGTTTATTTGTAGTTGAAGGGGGATTCGGGGTCGCTATAATAGGCTGTGCAACTGGAGCAGTCAATAAACCCTGTCTATGTCTTCGCTCCGCATTTAGTTCCTGAATAAGTCGTTGTTCTTTTTTCTGTTCACTTGACTTTTCTTCCTGTCTTTCCTTAATCTCCGCAAGTTGTTTTTTATGTTCCCTATCCATTGTTTCTTTTAGTTCCTTAGCATCGGCTTGGATTTTTCTTTCTAGCCTCTTCTTTTCTTCTTCAGCATCCGCCTGTGCCTTTTTCTCTTTTTGGTCAATCTCATCAATCTTTTCGTATTTTTCCTTTCTGAGTTTGTCTAAGTGGTTATTAATGGCTGTTCTCGTATTTTGTTCAATCTCTGACAGGCTCTGGACTTTTCGTTTATCTCCGACATGTCGGAGATTATCTTCTTTCTTTGTTCTCGCCAGTCTCGTCTTGGGCTGATTTAGATATTTCATAAAAAGTTTAACGATTTGAAGTGTGCTCATATCATTTGTTTTCTTACCAAAATTAAGATAATATTTTTTGCCCTTCTGGATAATATACGGCTTCCCGCTTTTATTTCTATAAACCCGCGGTGGACGGACTTTCGCCTTTTTCACCTTCTTAATCTTAGCAACCATTTATATAAAAACAAAAAAATTTCAATTCGTTTATATCAAAATATTTGTTTTCAAAATTTGAGTGCGCCACGTCCGCTCTGCCTGCCATAACCAAGTTTCGCGGCGGTAGAGCCTATACGAGACGCATACGGAACCCCGACATCACCAAGCGCATTCGCGGTCTTTGAAATAATCTTGTTATCACGAAGAAATTTATTCACCGCCATTGCTGTCTTACCAACCTTTGCCCAGTTAATTTTATCGCCAGCCTGTCCCTTGCCTCCTTGCTTCTTCTTGCGACCAGACTTCTTTTTACCTCCAGCCATTGTGCTTGAGTTAATAGTTCGTTTGCCGATTGTTGGAATAACTTCAACACGAGTTGTTTTCACTACCATTATACTATGAAAAAATATTTATTAATTCTAAAAATATTATTTTAATCTGTAAGCAAAATTTTTTCTTAACTCATCATCAACACTCGAAACATAAAGAAAATTAAATCTCTCCTTTGTTGCTTCGTGATACTTTTGAAGAAAGTAATCAAAATCAAAAGATAAGTCTAAGTGTTTATACACGAGTTCCATTTTGTCCTGAGACTGGCTTGGAAAGATTAACAAATAATCTAACTGCTTAATGGCTTCTGGCCGTAGGTCGTTCAGATACTGGCTTGACATAATCACCTTTGATTTATAGTGCCTATTCTTTTTTAACAAATCGCTTACGGACTTATCTCTTAAACCGCTTCCTAAATCATCCAAAACAAAAACAACCTCTGGAGAAATATACTTGCTGGGTCGTTCTTTTGCCTCCGCGACGCTCTGTTTCTTTTTTTCTTCTTTTCCGAATTTTGTTCAATTTGTCTAATTCGTAATCAATGACATTTACACCATCCGATTTAAGAAAGGTATATATTGCCATCGGGTTTCCCCTGTTCTTAAAGTGCTTAACCATTGCTTTATAAATGTAGTCCTTGTGAATTGTTGAAGCGATAATAACAATACGGGTTTTTCTGTCTGTTGTCCTTTTCAGTATTTCAAAGAGTGCTGTTGTTTTCCCGCCTTCTTACGGGCGAGTAGAAATATATTGGCATAAGGCTCATTGAATAATTTATAGCCCTTGGCTTTTTTATTTCCATCACCCTCTTGTTTTACTGGCTTCACCTTAATGCTATTGATTTTTTCCATCTTATATATTAAACAAGAAACTCAAGGCACACAACAATTCGCCCCGCTAAATTTCCTGTGTCAATATTTCCGCTGTCGGTTTCAAGGACTTTAAATGTATATTGTCCGTCTGTCCATCCGACAACACCCAAATTATAACTGAGATTTGAAATGTTTGCTGTAGTGCTGTCCGCAAATGTTCCAATAATTCCAATTCTATCCATGTAAAGAATTCTGGTTTTTGTCTCTGTCTGGTCGTTCATATAGTGGATAAACTTAACATTCATTTTGGTGGGTGTGAATGACATTTGAATATTTTTATTAAATGTTTTGCTTCCTCCAGCAAAATCATTGCTTAGAAAAATAATCTTTTGGTATTTATAGTCAGTCATGTTTATATTACTGATGATAAACTTTTAATAATCAAAATATTTTCGCGGACTGCCTGCGACTTTTACTCACGGATAAGTGAAAAAAAGAATAGTTGTGTTTATTGTATTCAAAAAGGTATAGATACTAAATTTAAATGTGTGTATAAGCCAATGTCAGATTGGTGTATTAGTTTTGATGAAGCCATTCCTTTAATGTGCTCAAATGATGATAGATGGTATATGACACATATATACGAGTGTTCATTTCTTTGAAGAAGGCGATGGAAGGCATATCCCAATCAAAAGTGTTAAAATACCGACATAAGTATTAGCAACCTCGCACGGCAAGTTCTTTTCAGATAGCCTCACGATACAAAGGGTGATGATGGCGATAATGATACCCATTTGAAATAAGTATTTAATAAGTCGGCTGTCTGTCGGTCTATTTTTCATACAACAGCACGACCAGTTATCTTCCAATTCATGCTCTACTTTTTTTTCCTCAGTCTTTAGTTCTACTTCAAGAACACGAGATTTTAATTATGGAGTTAGTTCGCCATCCATATCCATAATAGGTGGTGGTCTGTGAAGTCTGGTTGTATTATTAGCCATTGGTTGGATATACAACGGCTCGTATTTCTGCTAATTGGTTGGTTAAATCTTGTAATATATTCATAAGATTTTTATTTTCTTTTTCTAAAATATCTCCAACACGTTGGAGATTACCTACCTTTTCTGATAATTGTTGAACCGCCTTAATTAACGGGGCGATAAACTCGAAATAACCTATACCATAACCGACATCACCACTATCAATACATTTAACATCTTCTGGATTAACACTCACACCTTTCAATTCGTATTCTTTTCTTTGCTTTGGACAGGGAACCATAATTGTTTCTTTTATAAAACCGCCAAAATCTAGCATATCCATTTCTGTTAGTATCTCTTCTAATTCCTGTGCTATTAAGCCAGTCCTACATTTCTTTTTGTCATCAACCATACGATAGCAGACTGGATTTAACTTATTAATAAAATCTAATCCTAAGCATTCCTTTATATCTTCTTTTTTTCTCCTGTCTGAATATTGAATTGGATTAGACAATACCCATAATTGTCCATCGCTCGCTCTTAATGACATTAAATCAGTATTTGAATTATTCTCCCATATGAACCCACTCGTTGAAGAACCATTCACTCTAAATCTAATAGCATAAGAAGTTAATCCTCCACCTCCTCCTGCTGGTGCTGTTCCTCCACTTAATGATTTATTATTCCCAGACTGAGACATATAAATCCCCCAGTTTGAATCAGTAGCATCCCATACAAATATTCCTCTCGCATTCGTCCCGTCTGTTTGTCCTTGAATTGCTATTTTTGCCCCATTAGTTGATGCTAATGCTGATGATAGCACCCCAGAATATGTAATCCCCGCACTAGCCGTTATCAATCCTTTCGTCCATAAAGTCCCGTTTGCCCCGTTTAATGACATTAACAATTGCTCTGCTGAAGTCTCCCACACAAACCCCATCGTAGCATCATTAGCCACTCTAAAACGAAAACTATACGAACCAAAATCATTTCCTGAAACCGCCAAACCATTTGCCAAACTTCTAGTATTTAGAGCCCCACCAGATGCCGCATAAATCCCCCAACTTGTATTGGTTGTATCCCATAGAAATATTCCTTTTGCATTTGTTCCGTCTGTTATTCCCTGAATTCCTATTTTCGCCCCACTTGTATTTGTTGATGATGTTAGTGTGCCAGTGTATGTAATTCCCGCATTTGCTGTTATTAATCCACTTGCTGTTGCCGTTGTTGTTGATACTCCCGCATTTGCTGTTATTAATCCACTCGCGGTTGCCGTTGTTGTTGATATCCCCGCATTTGCCGTTATTAATCCACTCGCGGTTGCCGTTGTTGTTGATATACCCGCGGTTGAAGTAATTGTCGTTCCTGTTATTGTTCCGCCATTTGTTATATTGTTTGAGTTCATATCTAAGGCTCCATAAAACCGCATACCGCCAGCATTGTTAAAAAGGACAATGTCAGACGAAGCACTTTTATTATCCAAAAGTTTTGAAATATAAAGTCCCGCCCCTTTTACATCAGATGCTACATTCGTAAATACATAACCTCGTTGGTTCGCGGTTCCACTTGTAGCGGTATTTAGAGTAAATAAGAAATACTGATAATCTCTTGATGTCTGTGAAAAGAATATGTCTCCTCCATTTTGGTTTAATATCCTCGCCCCATTATATGTTATATTTCCTCCATTAGTGATAGTTTGATTATTAAAATCAGCATTGTTCGTTAAAGTTAGATATTTTATTGTAGTGCTCGCCCCATTAAATGTTTTGCTTCCTGTTATGGTTTGGTCTGTTGATAGTTTTACATTTTGTCCGTCCAATGTGTCCGCATACCCTTTTGTCGCTCCGTCCGTTGCTTATGTCGGAGTTCCAAGGTTGGCTATTTTGCTACTATTACAATCTAGCCCCGAAGCATTTACCCAACCGACGATTGTCCCGTCAATAATAAACTTATTTTTTTAGCAGAAATTTCAAAGTTGTAATATGTCGCAGTTTTCATATCCAAACTAGCAATTGACCCGATATTACTTGTAGAATTGAAAACGATAAATGTGCCCTTTGTTGTTGAATTGATTGAATTTCCCGTTATTTCAACACCACTGCTATATGTCTTAATTCCTGCTATGGTTTGGTTTCCTGTTAGTTTCACATTTTGCCCGTCTACTGTATCCACATAACTTTTGTTTGCTCCGTCCGTTGTTGCTGATGGTGTGGCTAAGTTTGTTATTTTGTTGTTATTTAAAGATAGTGTAGTGCCAGTTGCGGATATAATTAAAGTATTACCAGAATATAACTCTACATACGAACCAGTTATTTGTATCGGATACCAAGTCGCTGTTGCTGTCTTTTGTGCGGCAATCATTCCTATTTTTGTATCAAAGGCTATGCCGATGCAGTCAAAAGTAGTTGGATTGGATGAACCACTTACTTCCAAAGTTGATGTAAATTTTTTATTCCCTGCTATGGTCTGGTCTCCTGTTAGTTTGACAACCGAAGTATCAAGGGTGGAAACATCAACACCATCAACAAGATTAACATTTGTTATGCTTTGGCTTTTCATATCAATCCCCGCACTAGCATTTATTATGTTGCTGAATGTTTTGGTTCCTGCTATGGTTTGGTCTCCTGTTAGTTTGACCACAGAAGTATCAAGAGTAGAAACATCAACACCATCAACATTACCAACATTTGTTATGTTAAATCCTCCCATATCTAAACTGCCCGTCATAGCCGTTGTGCCGTCCTTTGCTAATTTTGTATCGGTATATGCTTTTGTTGAAGCATCACCATCAAAGAATGGCGCTGGAAGCCCGCTAATTGCTGTCGTGCTGTTAAAATTAAAAACATTGCCCGTTAATGTTATTCCACCCCCTGTTGTTGTAGCAAAAAGTATGGACGAGCCTACAAAAGATAATGGATAGCCCGTTGCGCCACCGGCCTCCGACGAATAGATAGAGCCCATATTATTGTTATAATTAAAGAATAATTTGCCTGTGTTTAATGGATTTGAGTCTTTTACGGCCACATAAGTAGTAAATGTTTTATTCCCTGTTATGGTTTGGTCTCCCGTTAGTTTTACCACCGAAGTATAAAGAGCCGAAACATCAATACCATCAACATTACCGACATTTGCTACATTAAAACCCCCCATATTTAAATATCCAAACATCATAGCGAGACCATCCAATCTAAGAAAAGGCGAGTTTGTGTTTCTCCATTGTCCTGTGCTATAAATGAGTAGTTGGTTATCGGCGGGCGTGCCTGTAATTAACACATCGCTGTGTGTATTAATTGAGCCATCCGCGGACACTTTATCATTATTGTCTTCATGCTCAGATATCCAAGTATCAACATCTTTGGTATTTAGTAAATTAACTCCCGTTATATTCAAATTACCACCCATACTAATATTGCCGAATTCATCAACATTTATCGGGAATGTTTTATTTACCCAGTTTATTGAGTTCTATGTTAGATAACTATTCATCGCTATTGGTGCGGTTATGACGACATCGGTAAGTGTATCAATTGAGCCGATTGTTGTATTTCTCCATTTACCATCTACATCATTATATGTTAAGTATTGCCCGACCACTGGTGCGGATATGTTTGTGTCTATGAGATTGTATAGACTGGTTTGGTGCGGATTACTTGTATTGTATTGGAGCGGTGTTGAGTTGAGGCTTTAACTTCGTCGTTGTCCCTTACTCGTTGCTCTGTGTAGTATAAATTTTTTCCTTCTTTGACATCTGTTGTTGATTTGGTAGATAATCTTGTATCAAACCGCCCGTCAGTGTAATAAAGATTTACTGGGTCGGCGTCTTCTGGCACTCTGTCTGTGTTTAAACCAATAATATTAGTGTTGGTAAGGTCTAAGTTTTTTATGTCTAGACTATCAACAGCCAACTCATTAAGGCCTAGTAAGGATTTATATTGCGACATATTATATTAATAAATATTTAATTTGTAAATACTAAAAAAATATTAATCTTAGTATAGTATGCCATCCGCTGAAGCAAGTCGTAAGAATTGGGGCAGTGCTGTGGAAGGAATAAAAGCGAAAGCGAAACAACGAAAGATGGAGCATGCCAAAAATGTATTGGCGCAATATAGAAATGCTGTAAAGCAAGAAGATGAAGATATGGAGGAACGAATAAAACAAATTGAAGAAAAGAACTTGGCAAAGGATATTATTACTGAACGAGATAATGATAGCCCAGAGGAGAAGAGTGAGAGTGAGGATGAGGTTGATTTCACTGATATCATTGCCGAAAAGATGGCGAAAATGAAAATCAAAAGAGCGAAGGCAGAAACTAAGAGAGCGAAGAAGAGTAAGAAGCCAGAGCCCCAGCCTGATGAAAGTGAAGAAAGTGAAAGCGAAAGTAGTGATGAAGAAACACCAAAACCGAAAAAAGGCAATCTATCTCGCGAGCGAGATAGATTTGGTAAAAAATCTAGCAGTGTAAGTGTAAAGGTATATAATCAGTCTTCAGGTGCTAAGAAAGAAAAAAGTGATGATGTTGAAAAATGTTTCTTGAAATTTTAAAAGTTTGAAATCAATAATTCTCTCGCTTCTTTTCTTGTTGCATCATTCAGTGTATATGTTGTTTTCACTTTTCTTATCTTAAAGTCTTTAAAAATATGTTTTATTTTTTTGGAATAGTTATAAGATAAAATAAATTTACCTTTTATTCCTTTTACCGCATCAAATACTTCTTCTGGCGATATATATTCATTATAACCCCATCCTTTATTTTCTCCTTCTTCATACGGAGGGTCTAAATAGAAAAATGTCTCTGGTGTGTCATATTTTTTTATTACTTCTTTAAAGTCTTTATTTAATATAATAGTGTCTTTTAATCTATTTTTTATTTTTTCTATATTTTTCTTAAATCCATCTTTTGAATATGATTGATTAAATTTTCTTTTATCAATAAATGAATATCTTCTACCAGCAAATGAGTTAAATGATATATATAAATTTCTGTAAAGTCTCATACTTGGATTTTTAAATTTGCTTTTCTTAAATTCATCAAATTTGTTCCTTGAAGGTGTAAAATCATATATATTAATTGTTTCTGCTGACACTTTTTTCATATCTTTCCATATGTGATAAATATCTTTATCAAAATCATTAATTACTTCCAAATCGGATGGTTCTTTTTTTCTAAATATGCTTCCAGCACCGATGAAGGGTTCCACGTAAATTTTGTGAGTTGGTATCAATGGAAGAATTACTTTTTTTAGAAAATGTTTTCCTCCTACCCTAGGAAAAAATGTCATAGTATATAATATGGATAATAAACATACAATTATTAATGCGGAAGACACACCTACGGGAGAAGTAGTTAAAACAAAAGAAGAAGAAGCCCTTGAAATTCACCACCAGAAAAAGAACCCAAAAATATGGAACACGATATGGGTTGATAAACCATTAGACCAAGTTTTCTTAGACTTAGCGGATAAAAGTAAGATAAAAGATAAGAAAGGCAATAAGGGCTATGCTTGGATGCTCGTTTGGATTGATTGTCATTCTCGATTTTTAATAATCATTCCATTAAAAAATAAAACAGCGAAAGAAGTATATTATGCTTTGAAATCTATACCTTATAAACCAAAGTCAATTACAACTGACAGCGGGGGAGAATATAAAGGTGCTACTCGTGATTATTTTGTTGAAAATGGAATTAAACACGATGTCGTTGAAGTCGGCGACCATAGAGCGCTTGCGGTTGTTGATAGAGTGATAAGAAGTATTAGGAGATGGCTTGACCTTTTATTTGAAACTAATAGAAATTTTGACTGGGTAAGTTATATTCAAGACTTGGTTAATGCGTACAATCATAAAGTTCATAGAGGAATTCAAGCCAAACCTGTGGATGTCTTTGCTAGAAGAGACAAAAATAAACAGAAAATCACACGTGATAATTTAATAGACGAATTCAATGTTGGCGATAATGTAAGAAAGGAAAATAAAAGAAATGTTTTTTCAAAAGGTGGTAAGACTTTCAGCAAGATTATTTATAAAGTAAAGGGACGCTCTGGTTTTAAAATCATATTAAATAACGATGAGTTAGTAAGCCCACGTGATTTATTGAAAACTGATTTTATTAAACCTGTTGACGAAGAAAAAGATATGAAAGAGCAGACCAAAGAAGTTATTAAAGAAAAAAAGACAAAAGAATTGCTAAAAAGAGAAGACATTCAACCAGAGAATATTAGGAGTAGTAAGCGAGAAAAAAAGGCAAAGGTAATATTAGATTTATAAGCAAAAAAAGAAAGAAGCGGTATTACAGACTCGAACCGACGTCTTCAAAGTTGGAAAGCATCTCCTATACCACTGTAATCCCCGCTTCTTTTCCGCAAAATTCGCAATGTAAAAAGTATTTGAAGTATTTAGAAAAAAATGGACAAAAATAGACTTATTCTAGAAAATTCTATTTCCGTGAATATCACCATGCGACACCCAGACAGCGCGGTGTTGCCGTGTTGCAGTGTTGCAACCTCTGCGACAGAATTTCGCTTTTTTGTCGCAGTGTCGCAAAAAAAATGGAGTTAATTCCGAGTAGAAACAAAACTAAAACCGATTGGTTGGAGGAATACGAAATTCGTAGAACTGGTAAAGACAGACTAAATAAGGATAAAATCGCTTGCGAAGAAAGAATTTCTAAAGCGGATAAAGAAATTTCTCGTCTCGTTGAAAAGAAACAACCAGACATAGTAAAACTTGAGGCTGTTAATGAGATGTTGCAACGATTGACTCTTGAAAATAATGAAGTAGAGGAAGACCGACTTATTCGCTTGAAAAAAAAAAGAAATTGGAAAAAAAAATAAACATAGAACGCGATAATTTCTATAAGTGGAAAAATGACAATCGTGGCCAACTTTCCGCTATTGTCATGAATAGAATTCTCGCTGGTATTGAACAAGAACATTTATCGTTTAATTCTTCGTTTAACAAATACTCCAGTGATAGTATTAACGAATACGTAAATGATAGCATTAACATTAAACGTGAACATAATAGGAATATGCACAGAGTCTTCAGAACCGAGAGTGCGGATAGCAACTCGGATTAAAAAAGACTTTGTAATAAATGGTTTTTTTAAAAACCAAGGGGTTCAAACCCCACTCTCATTCAGAGAAATTTCTATTACACATGCTTTTTGGTGTGTGTAATAGAATATGGGAGAGCCTGAAGAATTGGTTGAAGGAGTTGGCGAAATGAACATCGCTCCTGCCCCTGTGGGTAAGTCCTCAATCTTAAACATGTTTGAAATCAGATAAATTGATGAATGTGGTGTGTAGGTTTTTGGAAGCAGTGGGGTGAGCTTGAACCTGAAGCCCCTGCTGAGATGAAAAACCCCAAACTAGTTAGGGTTCCAAATGAATTCGCTAGGCTAGGAAAGGAAAACATAACTTCTTTTCACTCTGAGCGAAAATATTTCGTTCGCAACCCCGTACAGAGAACTGAAAATTATTCGTTCGCGTGGGTTGAGAGAGATGAAACCATGAAAAACCCAAGGAAGAAAAATTTCTTTCTGGCTTCTCTTGGTAAGGAGGAGGAGGAAATTCTCATTTTTCCTTCGCTGTCAGCCTTGACCAAGAAGGTTGGTGGAGATGAAGGGTCTATCAATTGGGTCGTCCCACTTTTGGTGTTGTTTCTTCTGCCTCAAAGTTTTTTTACATTGTAGTTCACACCTTGCGCTATTTTCTTTCCATCACACACTTTTCTATTTTCTTTCCCACACAAAAAATACTTATTGATTCCACTTACGCACTGTCTGTGTGTGTATGTGTGTGAGTGTGTGTGTGTGTGTGAGTGTGTGTGTGTGTGTCACTGTGTGTGTCTGCCTGTCTGTCTGTCTCTCTGTCTGTCAGTCTTTCTGTCTCTCTGTCTCTCTGTCTCTCTGTCTCAGACTGGTACTGTCTGTCCGTCTGTCTGTCTGTCTGTCTGTCTCAGTCCGTCTGTCTGTCTCTCTGTCTGTCTGTCTCAGACTGTCCGTCTGTGCTGTCTCAGACTGTCCGTCTGTGCTGTCTGTCTGTGCTGTTTGTCTGTTTGTCTGTCTGTCTGTCTGCCTGCCTGCCTGTCTGTCTGTCTGCCTGTCTATGTGTGTGTGAGTGTTTGTGTGTGTGTTTGTGTGTGTTTGTGTGTGTTTGTGTCTCTCTCTGTCTGTCTGTCTGTCTCTCTGTCTGCGTGTCTGTCTCTGTGTGTGTCTGTGAGTGTGTCTGTGTGTGTGTTTCTGTGTGTGTGTCTATGTATGTACATTATGTATGTATGTTGTAATGCCCCCAACGATAGCTCGAAAAATGTAGGTAATACAACCAAACACATTCCTCAAGAATGAGAATGATGTCTCGTTATATTAGCTCAGTGAAGCCAAAAAGGAAAACGGCAACAGACCAGGAATAAAATTACATCAGGTCCGATCCGGACAAATAATATTGAAAAACAAGCTGGTGCACCTGTCACCAGGAAAAGGTACTTTTTTACCGGCTATCCGGGGGGTGATGCCTACAGTACCCCCTCCCGATTTTATGACGGAAATAGTATTTTCGTCATACACTTTCTGATTTCTTTCTGCAAATAGTATGCGCTATGAAGTCATGCCACACAGCGCATCGACCCACTGATAGACGCTAAAAGACGATAAATATATCCTCATACGGCACGTCAAAGCGGATTCTAGCCTTTCTTGTAAATTTTGAACTCCTTCCCCTCAATTTCTTTTTTTTTTCGGCAGTATGTCAAGAACAAACGTACTATATATTAATAAAAAATACAAGCAACGTGGTGCTGTAGTACGATTCCCCCTTTGATATCCTTCTTCTTCTTATCATTATCATTATTATTATTATTATTATTCACAGGGAGATCGTAAGTACATTGTCTTTTTTAATGACATACCCTTGTATAAGGCGGATATCCTATGATATAGTATTAGGGGCCAGTCCTAATAGCTATATCCCAAGTCGAGGTGTATGTACCCGACCCTGCGATATACCGACACAAGTAGAGATTGACCGTGCACAGGTACGACAGTATATAATCTATCGTAAAAAGTAATTTAATGAAAGTTTCAGAGAACATTTCATTTTCGAGAACATCATCCCAGGACTTGGAAAGGGTCATACCCGGGAACACCATCGCTCAATACACTAGCGATCCCCGTATACGGTGTAGTATCATCGTCGATCGACCTTTCGCACTCGTATGTTGCGATCGAATGCCAAGTTATATCACTGAGTCTTTTTAATATTCATATTGATAACTGATGATGCATGATCAAATCATGATACGCCGTGGGCAATCAATCAGTTTATTTGAGACACATAAAGAAAAATAGTTTCTTTGTCACTGCCTTCGTCGTCTGGCGCGGATTTCTTTGCCTGGTGGAGGACCACCAACAAAAGTCAGATCGAACTTTGACTGTTCGAGAATGTCCCAGATCTTATTAGGGATTCCGCCCAACGATAATTCAAAAGGGACATCAAGCACTCCTCTTGGCAGTGTCTGAATGGTCCACGCAGTGTAATCCTTGTCTCTGGGAGTAATTGTATCATCCCATGTCTCGAGACCTTTTGCGTCTTTATATACTGGCAGATAATGTCTTGCCTTTGGAACCTCAACCGGGTCCATACTTCTCCAGAACTGGAGTATCGGTTGTACTATCTTTGCGGCTGATGATATTTTGAGTGTCCGTGTGACACGCATCTGTCGTGGGACCGCTACGACCCGCATCAAGTATAAGTCTGAGAGAGTGTCATCAGCGACATGTTGTTCCGCTAGTCTCATAAGATAGAAAACATTTTTCACCCATGCGATGGTTGCTATCGCATCGCCTTCCTTCCATCGCTCATGGACAATCTCAACGTTGCCCGCGTTTGGGTCAGTGTCCGTCCCCTCCTCCTTCTGGTGGACGTCCTTTGATCTCATCGACCTCATCGCCTTCCTCGGTTGGTCGTTGATAAGATCATTCCGCGCTCTCCTTAGCTGCGCCTCTGTGATCTTCTCCTTCTTTCCGCTATGCTCTCGCGGAGACTTGGACTGAGTCCCCACCGCGCTTATGCGGTCAGTCTTCTCCTTGCTGTCCACCTCACTCTCCTCCTTCTCAGCTATCGGTGCCCGATAAGCATCGTCTTGGTCTATGCCAGCCTCCTTGTGGATGGGCGGCACCTCTTTGAAATCATCCTTCATCCGTTTTAACGCCTCCTCAACGGATTCATCTTCCAGTAAGAAGGGATCATACTTAATCAGCCTTCTTACATTCACAATTTGCACCTTCCCTCTACCCCTGATCTTGTAATTCAGAGGTCCCGTCTGTTCCATAATCTGATAAGGTCCTTTCCAGTGAGTGAACAGCTTAGAGCTGACTCCCTTCGGGACTTGAGGATGGTACAATAGTACAATATCCCCGACCTGGAACTTGATCTGATCCAAGTGCGCTTGTCGCACCCCTTCAGCATCAGTCTTTCGGCGCTCCGCCTCTCTATGCGCCCTGACTATTTGTTCCGCCTCCATCTTCACTCTAAGTCTCATTCCAAACAACTCATCCGCATCCGCCCAAGTGTCTTTTGGGTGAAGGAGCGAAGTCGGGATATCAGGCTCACGCCCATATACTAAATGATATGGCGAGATTGAGCTCTTCGAGCCTCCTAACGCCGTAGAGGGTAGACAGTTCATTGCAAACGCAAATGATGGTGCTGCCTCGACCCATGCTCTTTGATTCTCCTTCTTCGTGCAATATATCTTTAGCGAGGCTTTGAGGGGTCTGTGTACCCGCTCGATTTTCCCATTTGCTCGCGGGTTATAGGCAGTAACATATTGCCATTTCATTCCGTAATACTTAGATAGTTTGTCGATGACCTCGTTATTAAAGTCCGAGCCTCGATCAGAACATATCTTTCTTATATAAATCGTCTCAGACTCTCCGGTACCCAAAGGGTCCATTTGTCCGGCTGTGACGCATAGCGACCGTGAAGGCCCTTGTACCACAGTAGACCATCTCTCCATCCCATCTCCTTCATCTGATCTTTGATCGCGTTCGTCATCCGTAGCTCATCCGGGTACTGATATAACTGTATCAGTTCTTTAAACTCCGGATCTTGAGCCTGTTGTTGCCTCCATGCGGTAGGCGAGGCTATATGGATAGTACCATCTTCTAGCCGTACCCCGATTCTTTCCGGGTCATCGTCTAGGTCACTTCTCCGCTCTTGAGGAGGCTCCGCATAAACATCCTGCGTCTCCTCTTCCTCTCTTATGTTCGCCTTCGCATTCTCATATACCTCATAGGACCACTCAGCGTCCTCCTGGGTATGTAGCTCACAACATATCCCGTGATCCGGGCCTTGTGGACTGTACCGTAGACCCGTGCGGTCATATCGGACTCCACTCGCCATCTCCATCGCCTCAATGTGGCTGACCTCATACACCTTGTCAGTGGACGTCTTCCATCTCCACCGTGGACACCAACGCCGATACTTCTGAGTTAAACTCTAGCCTAGAGAGGCTATCAGCGACCACATTTCGCTTTCCCGGTAGATGGACCATTGTAAAATCGAAACAAGACAAGAACGCTTGCCACCGCGCCAGCCGTCCCGTCTGTTCATGATTCATCAACCATAACAGGTTATGATGATCAGTTCTGACAGTAAATTGAGGTCCTCCCCACAAATACTCTCTGAGCCTCTTGAGGGCCCATACTACCGCCAACGCCTCTCTTTGCCTTGTGCAATAGTTTCTCTCCGCCGCACACAACTTTCTACTAATAAACATGATTGGGCGTAATTTCTTCTCCTCATCTTCCTGCTGTAATACAGCCCCAATCGCAAACTTAGATGCGTCTGTATCGACTACGAATTGTTTCGTAAAGTCGGGCATCGTTAACACCAGTCCTCCGTCTTTCGGGTCTTTGTAAATGAGATCTTTGAGCGCATGAAACGCTTGCAAAGCCTCTTCGCCCCACTTCTCAAAGTCTCCAAAATCTATCATTTTCTCCAACTTAGCCCGTGTTGCACCCCAATCGGGTATAAACTGGCTATAGTATTGCGCCATCGCAAGGAATGAGTGCAATTCAGTGCGGTTCTTCGGTATCGGTCGATTCATAATCTCCTCCCTCTTCTCTTTGGATATCGAGACTCGATTATGGGAGATCTCGTACCCTAAGTATGTCACACTCGTCTTGGCAAGTTGACACTTCTTTACATTGCACTTCAGGCCAAAAGCTCCGATGCGCCTGAATATATCGGACAAATGATCGATATGCTCCTCTATTGTGTTAGAGTATACGATAATGTCATCGATATAGCAAAATGCATATTCTCCCGCCTTCTGTCCCCGCCTTCTCATAAAGCCTCCGTCAGACAAATCATCGTACTGACTGCTCAACATCTTCTGCATCGCCTTCTGGAAAAGTCCTGGGGCTTGCTTGAGGCCCATCGGAAGCACTTTTCATTGATATATTTCCATACCCACCACAAACGCCGTCAGCCATCTGGACTTTTCCTCCAGTGGTATCTGCCAGAAGCCATTCTTAAGGTCAATGACCGAATAGAATTTTGCATGCCGCAGTACTCTCCTTCCTTCTTCTAATGTCGGGAGAGGATTTCTCTCTTCCTCCAGCACCTTGTTAACACGAGCATAGTTAACTGTCAGGCGCCATTCTCCTCCTGGCTTCGGCACTATTCTCGGTTGTGAGACTATTGAGGATGTTGATCTCTCAATAAAGTCCTCATTGAGCAGCTGTCTTGCTAGCTCCTCCGCTATCTTCGCCTCATGTATACTCAAATTCGCCCTTCGTGGTGCCGGTGACGGCTCCGCACCCGGTATTTTGTAAATAACCGCAGTGAAATCTTCAGGCTTGACACCACCTGCATGTGGAGGGTCAAAAATTTCCTTGTTCGCCTCTAATTTGGCTTTTAAAAGCTCCTTCTCCTTCTCCGTGCCTACTCCTTCTTCCAATATTTTCCGCGCCGCCTCTTGAAAATCTTCATCAGACATCTGCTTATGCTGCTTGAGGGGTTCTCTGTCCTCCTCCAAGCCTAAGTTCTCTTCCGAGACATCATCTAGGCCCGTCTTTTCATACGTGACCGTGTCCGGCTCATCATCTTTACCGAGCTCCACCAGCATGTCAATGAGTCTCGCGTATTGCAAAGGAGCTTTACGGGTGTAAAAACCATCAAAGCATATGAATGCTTGCGGTATCAATTTCAACTTGTCGAGGTCTCTGAGCTTCCGCTTGTATGCACTGCTCTGCTCACGAGTTCCCATTCGACAAGCCACCACTAGCTGTTGCTTGCGAGAGGGTACCGGTATAGGATGATCAATAAGCCGGTCCCTTATTTCCTGCGCCCATATCGCCTTCTCATTATATGGCAGGATAATAGTATACGGCTTATTATTTTCGAATAAAGTCCGTAAGCATTTCTTCACTTCAGACAGTGAACGCGGCCACGTGGGCTCGTCACCCCAGAAATCAGTAATAAAACTTTTAATAGTTTCTGGTGGAGTATCCGGGATTCGCCCCGTTCTCCTTGGTACAAACTCCTCCCTTTTTTCTTCTCCTACTTTCGCATGGAAACAGTATCCGTTAGTAATATGGACATCTGTTCCTACTCCTTCCGCGAATCTCGCCAACGACGGGCTTCTTTGTGCGACACATATAATCTCCTCCTTTCGCTTCTCGATTAAGTCATCAATAGACTTTTTATCCCAATGGCATGTCGGAACTGTGACAGTGCACACTTGGGATTCCCAATTGTCGGTCCAGGACAGTTCATCCGGTCTTACGACATGGGGGTGAACATACACCTCAAGTGCCTCATGTGCGATGGCCATCTTTTTGTGATCCGTCGCTAGACTCAGCTCATAAGCCTCATAAGATTCAGTAGCGTTGAAGGGATCAATATCGTTCTCTTCTCCTCTTTTTACTCCATATATCACTCGCCGTGCGGCGCAATCAATCACAGCCCCCATCGTAGCCAATTGGTCATACGATATCAATATTGACCCGTGGTAACCGGGGACGACATAGAGGTCCATACGGTATACTCGTGCGGATTTCAATTTAAAGGTCAGTGTGATGATTCCCGTGATATCCGTCCGGCTGCTCACTCCTTTGAGAGTGCCCGTTGACTTTTTCATATTTCCGTCCACCCAGTCCCAGTATCGATTTAAAAACTTCCGGCCGACAATATTAATATTCGCCATCGTATCATTACCAACTTTTAATATTGTCTTCAATGTTTCACAATAAAGTTCCGTATAACACAGAGCATCGGGCCTGTGTATATTGGCTGCGAGAACAAGAACTTTACGTTCCAAATTTTGGAGTCTTGTCTCTAAGTTTTTCAACTCCTCCTTCTTCTCCTCCTGCTTCACCTCATTAACATTTTTATTATTCTGCGGTACTGGTGCGTTTACTATGTGAGCGACATTGTCTTGTGGTACTTGAGTACACAGATTGTCTTTTTGCTCGCCACCCGCCTCGACCGTAGACATTGAGTCTGTTCGTGGTTGTTTGCTTGGCCGAGGCGATACGTCTGCCATTGGCCTCCTCGCCTCCATCGCAAGTCTCGCCTTCCTATTTGCATCAGTTATCATTGGTAACCGTGATGTATGAACGGGTATGAGACTACCTTGGGGCTGCAGTCTCTGTGTACCCACATCTTTGTTTTCACATAGAGGAAGCGTTGGCCCATTCTGCACAACAGCATTAGAAAGCACTGTGACTTTAGAGTTAAACTTCACAGTCTTCTCCTTCCTCTCTTCTTCCCCTCCAGTCATTCCACCACCTCGAAACGATTACCTTGAGTAGTGTCCGGGTAGGATGACGTATCGGTCTCCGAGGCAGTGTTGTAGGCCTGAGCTCGACCGAAATTCGGGTTGGAGCTTGCCCACGAGCCTCCTCCTCCTCTGGGTGGGGGGGCTGGAGCTCGAACAGCTCTCCCTCCATAAGGGGTATATCCCCGACCTCCTCCTCTTCCTCTCTGAGGGGTTCCCTGCCACCTCGAGGCTCCTCTCCATGTTCCTCGTCCTCGTCCTCCTCCTCCTCCTCCTCGTCCTCCTGCTCCTGCTCCTCCTTCTCGTCCTCTTTGAGAGGCCTTTAAGTTCTTTTGTCTCTCCCTTTCCTCCTTCTTCTCCTTCATCCTCTTCATGTAGGTAATGATTGCCTCTCGTAACTCCTCATCATCACACATATTGGCATACCAACCTTCGTTCACAGCGGCAATCTGAAGCATATTGAAAAGGCCCGGTTCCTTGCCTTCCGTCCTGCTCAGAAAATTTGCACTTGCTGTTGGGTTCTGCCTATCATGATTGAAAGAGCAGTCTCTGTTCTCCATCTGTGCCTTACACTGCAAGCCCGCGAACCACCTCCAACATGCGGTCTTCAGGTCTGGCTCTCTCTGTCTCTTCCAACCGGCAACTCTGTTTGTGTACGTGGCTTGTGCGCCAACAGGTACACCGCCTGCCTGTGCCGTATGTGCCTCCGTGAGCGAGTCCATGTTTGAGCATGCACTCATCACTTCTTGAAACAGTGCTGACGGAGCAACGCTTTGAACCGTATTTTCGAACACGTGTGTCTCGAGGAAGTTTCTTGGACTTCACTGAGCTAAACGTCGAGCATTGTTGTATGAGCTGAGTAAGCTTGCTCGGGTTAACTGTGTGTAACGCCGAGAAGAAATAGAGGATGATCGACTTGCGGCCATAGAATAGCCCATAGGAGGAAACTACCTCCGTAAGGGTCGCCGCCAAGCCAACAGCACTCCTCAAACTCATCGCCACTGTCTCAAAGATTTCAAATCCTATGAGAGTACCAGTGCAGAGATGCTGGTATCCATGAGATTGAAAATATGAAATGAGTGTGGCCACCGCCAGTTCACACTGAGCGTCTAGGCCTGTTGCATTGTTTCTCTTAATCTCCTCCTTCTTTCTCAAAAACTTGTACTGTGTCAGATCAAATCCCTCCGAGACTAGAGATTGGTCAAAAACAGTAACAAGGGCCTCGTATTCCTGCGTTTCGTCGCAAGGAAAAGCCTTCATGCAGGCATTGATCTCTTTGAGCTTGCTCAAAAGCGAAGCATCAGAGTCTTTGTCTGAGCTCGTCTTGGCATATAGCATGAGACTTGCCACTCCTCCTTTCTTCCCTTGAAGGCATTTATGATATTTTGTCTGTCCTTCTGCTCCGTGTTTGTGACCACCACCGTAGTTGAGCCCGGGGTGCAGGGGCTGGTGGGCAGGAGCTGGTGGGGTCAAATATGTCGGAGGTGTGCCTTTGCACCACTCACTTTTGCTTTCATTCTCTCCAGTCTCATCGTCTTCTCGAACTCCTCATTCTCTTTCGCCTTCTTCTTCTCAGATATCACCAGCTTTTGAGCATGAGTGATAAAGCCACCAATTCAGAAGCAGATCTGAGAAAATTATATTCT